>JAKUCC010000301.1:0-12766 GCA_030563365.1 Hemisphaericaspora xylanilytica | reverse complement strand
CTAACTGCCTCATTCTGTTAAACTCATCCTTATTGACCACAAATGAATTGTGGACTGATTCTGCCTTCTTAGTAATGAAATCCCAGTCAGGTTCATTCAACGTGTTGTTCATCTCATCAAATGTGTCCTTCGCAACTGCAATCAATCCCAATTCTCTTGCTTTCGATTCAATATGCTCTTGTGGGGGTTCATTAGCTAGCCTCAACAATTCTTGATGCGCATCTTCTGGAATTGGAATGTATCCCAATTCCTGGGATTTCTTGATAATGTGGTCTAAATCAGGTTCATTTGCCAATCTCTTCATCGTTGATAAATCTTCGTTTGAAACAACTTCATAACCTAATTTATGTGCATGTGATTGAATTAAGTCCAACCCTGGGTCATTTGCTTTATGTTCTAACTCTTCAAAATCTTTCAAATCCACAACTTTGCATCCAAATGTGTCCGCCTTTTCCGAAAGATATTCCTTCGTTGGTTCTTCAATATTCTTCCTCATATCTTCCAATTCTTCTCTCTTCAAAAGTACATGTCCTAACGCAGTGGCCCTCTTCGCGAGATGTTCAATTGGTGGGTCATTAGCAAGCTTTCTCATATCCTCATAATTTTCTTGTGTGATGAGCACGTGATCCTTGGAAGTAGCTAATTCAGTAATCCTTTCGATGTCTGGATCATTTGCTAATTTATCCAAACGTTCATACTCTTCGTTAGCAATGAGTTGATGATTATGCTTTCCAGCGATTGAATGGATATGTTCGATGTTTGGATTGTATGCTAATTCTTGTAATTCTGAAAGTTTCGATTCTGGTAACACAACATGATTCAACGCAGAAGCTTTCGACACTAAGTGATCTAATGATGGTTCATCTGCAAGAGATTTAACTTGATGCCATTCATCATGTGGAACGATACTATGTTTGAATAAAGTATCGGCCTTTTCTTTGATGTGATCTAATGAAGGTTCATTTGCCAACTTAACAATATTGTCATATTCGTCGTTTGGAATGATTTTATGATCCTTGTCTGCGGCTTTTGCTTTCAATTGTTCAACAGTTGGATTTGTTACTTGTTCCACCATTGAACTATATTCGGTGTTTGGAATTACCTTATGGTCTAATTTTTGCGCGCACTCAACAATGTGTTCAAGATTTGGAGAATGTGCCAAATTTGTCAATTCTGAGAATTCATTCTTATTCACCACTACATGGTCCATATTTGCTGCATTTGAAACAAGATGCTCGATACTTGGTGCATGTGCCAATTGACTCACTTCCGAGAATTCGTCTTTGTTCACAACCACATAATTCATAGCACCCGCTTTCGATTTAATGTGCTCCAAGTCTGGATCGGTTGCATTCTTCTTCAAATCTACCAATTCCTTCTCTTCGACAATTGCGCATTGTAAAAGCTTTGCCCTTCCAGCAAGCTGATCGACAGTCGGTTTATGGGCAAGTTGATCCAAGCTCTCATATTCTTCGACAGTGATCGCTTTGTAGTTCAATTCGGCGGCCTTCGTCTTTATGTAGTCAAGTTTTGGCTCTTCAAGTGATTGCTTTAATTCATCATAATCAGAGGATTTTACAACAACATACCCTTTTTCATCAGCCTTGGAAGTAAGATGTTCAATGGTTGGTTCATTTGCATTCTTAAATAATTGCGTGAATTCTGGCTTGGACAATGTTATCAAATCATGTTTATCTGCATGCAATTTAATGTGAGATAATGGTGGTTCATTGGCCAACTTGTTCAATCTATCAAAATCTTCCTCGAGTATAAGTTTCTGATGATAATCACCAGCATGGTCCTCCAAGTATTCCAAGGTTGGCTTGGCGATTGCTTCTTCTAGTTGTGCAAACTTTTCAATTGGGATAACCGTCATGTGGTTGGTTTGCGCATGTTGTTTAATTGATTCAATTGATGGATTGATTAATTTTTCGTATTGTTCATTTGCAACCACCTTCGAATTGAATCTCTCAACATGGGTCGTAACATCATCCAAAGTTGGATTAATCAATCGGTCAAACTCATCCTTTGGAATAACCTTCAAATCGTAATTCTTTGCCTTTTCGATTAGATGCTCTTGTGATGGCTCATTAGCATTCTTCTCCAAAGTATCATATGATTGTGCTGATGAAACGATTAATCCAAATGAGTTTGCTTTCTCTGTAAGATAAGCCTTACTTGGTTTTTCATGTTCTGCTGCTAAGCGGTGGTACTCATTGAGTTCCTCATCGGAAATGGTATGTAAATGATAGGTTTTCAAGTTCGAAACTAAATAAGATTCTGATGGTTTGTTATATTTCTGGCATTGTTCATTTATTTCATCAAGTTCTGACAGCTTGATCAATTTAAAATCCATATCTTTAGCCTTATCACTAATGAAATCAATAGAGGGATTTCTGAGTTCATTAATTTCATCAACTGGTAACGTCACCAATCCTTTTTCTTCTAGTCTCGTCTTCATTTGTTCTTCATCTAATAACTCCTCATATTCAGATTTCGTCATAACATGATATCCTTTAGCCTTGGCTGAATCTAAGATCTTCTCGTCTGATAATGTTAAGATATTATTATCCTTCAATTTTTGTAATTCGTCAAATGAAATCAATACTACGTTCTTAGACTTCTTGTATTCTTCTAATTGTTCTTCAAATGATTGACCTAATTCCGTTGGGAAATCTCTATGCTTATTAGTTGATATGATAACTGCCTCTTCTTCAGAGTCGGATTGAACAAGCTCCGGAATGTGATGTTGTTTTTGATTCCCGCTCGCTGTGAGTTTCTTCTTCTTCGAAGGGGATTCCTCTACATCCGCTATAAAATCTTCCCATTCGCCTCCTTCGGTTGGGAATTCAGAGCTAAATGATGGTTCCTCATCCACTATTACATATCTAGAATCACGCTTCGAGGGGGAGATTGTGGAGCTTCTATTTGATGGTAATTGTGGCTGTTGAGTGGTTATATCTCCTCTGTTTCGTGGCTGTCTTACTTTCTTGAATGGAGAGCCACCTCTTGAGGTTTGAAGCTCTTCCCTTCTCATTTTAAGCATGGATGATCTTAACTTTGCGATGGTTCTATTAGAATGTTGTAATGTGGATCTTAAAGTTTCAATTTCCAATTGTGGGTTAGATGGATTGGGTTCGGGAATTGTGTGTGACTCCAAGTCTAACAATATAGAATCAAAATCAGCAACGTCTTCGTCATTCAGATCTCCAACTTCGATTGCGAGTCCCTTTGTGGATTGGTCTTTACTTTCAATATCTTGAACTTGGGACTTTTCGGTTAATCGCAAATGCAATTGATCGTTTTCATCATTGAGTGTTTCAATACGTTCGTTTAAGGTTGAGATTTGGGTTTTGTACTCTCGTTGCAAATTATCCAAATTTTTCAGTAAAGTATCGTTTGTTAATTCCAATTTATCTTGTTCCTTATTCAAAGAAGTAATCTCGTTCAGTAACTTTTCGTTTTCAGTTGATAACTTATCATTAGAATCTCTCAAATGGGACAATTGATCCTTTAGATTTATAACTGTAGATTCTAATTCCCAATTTCTATCTTTCAAATCCTTTTCTGCATTAACTTGAAAATCATTATAATTTTTTAACTGAAATATTTCATCTTTAAATGATTGAATTTCTTCTAATGCTGCCTTTAATTTTGACTTACATTTAGAATTCTCTGCACTTAATCGACGACATTCAGTTAACAAATTCTCACTTAAGCCAACAACAAAATTCATATCATTTCCTCTTGATTCTGGCCCAAGACTAGGAGTGGTGGTGGATGCCACCAATGGCAGATGCGATCTTCTCAGTCTAGCGGTAGCGCTACTGGCACCAGAAGAACCTGGCAGAGTGTCGAATTCCCCATGAGTAGATGGGGTTGATGGTAATTGCAATGGTAACGGAGGTGTAGCTTCATTTCTGTTTGATTTCTTACCGAACAATCTCTTTTGAATATCCGATAATTGTCCTCGTATTTCTTCTCTACTTGAATGAGCTGTCGAAGAAGCAGGAGCTGACCCTGTCGGCTTCTCATTTGATGACATGACTCAATTGATAAATAGTAGTAGTGTCTTGATTTCCTACTTGATTGATTAGTTTGATTTAATTATAAGGAGTGTTCGTGTGTGTGGTGCAACTTCAATGACGAAAAAAAAAATAAATAAATAAAAATTTTGGCGTTGTGTTTTTTTTTTTCTGTTGATCCGTTTAAAAATTAAAAATTAAATTTAGATTATTTTTTTTTAATTTCCACTGTTTGATTTGTGTGGTGATTAATATCAGAAATACTCAAGTTAATCAACTGATGGTTAAAGTCAACTAGTAAGCAACATATTGAACCACAGGAAGTTGAGCTGAATTCAAAAATGTCAACTCTCTCCAAAGATAAATGGTTAAATTGATTGTTAATTAAACTATTTCTTCCGATCATCTCCACCTTTCTTAAATGTATCGATTTCATGCATAATCCTGCTTTCTAATTTTTGTATTGTCTCTACTCAAGATGCCAATTAATAGTTGATTCTTTCAGAATTTTTGGATGTAACATTACACAAAAGTGATTGGGAATCCAACTGGGTAGGGAAGTAGCATTGTATCTCTTAGTGAGATTCCTTTGAGCATGATTGATCAATTATATCTCAGTGATTCGATTTAAGGTTTCCAGTACGGACATGTTGTGGCATACGCTATAAATAATGTTCTTTTGGGTCATTCCCATTGGCTCTATATTCTTCCACCCATCATAAGATTTGCTCGTAGTGCGTACCATGATGAATAGTTACTAAGGTCTGTTCCGCTTGTATGAGAGATATTGGAAAGAATCTGAGTGTTCTGACAGCAAAAGGATTGATGGTAATTGAATCCAGGTTTGTCTTTGTATCGACTCATGGAACTCTAAATCATTGCACCTAAATCAAAGTTGATTACTAGACAATTACGGAGGTGTGTCATTTCATTGCTTGTAAAATTGTTTAGCCAGTTGAATTCCAGTTGAATTTCATTCGAAATGTTTAGATTCTCTTGCGTAATGTATTTGCTGGCATTTTCAATCGAGAATGTTTAATTTAACTGAAAATGGCTGCAAAATTAAAATTGTGAGCAAAAAAAATCAACCAATGAGGGAAGTTCTTAAAGAAATTTACAGATGCTTGGGTGATTGCAAAGCTTATAGTTAACTTTCATATGTTACTTGATTCAACTTACAAGTTTACTTGTACAATTATAGGATGAGTCATGGATGCCGTTTGATTCTTTGCATCTTCTGTCAATTGAACCCGAAGTGTAGGAAGAATAGCTTGTTCTCTCTTGAAGGCTAATCATTTGCCTGCAACTGAAATAACTTGAGACCAGTAATTCAAGTCTGAACACTAACTGTGTTTCACTATTGTGGTGTCATTACATTCAATTAACATTTTGTTGATGATGATTTATATTATATTATTTTTCGTTGCATTTTACAAGAAAACCTTGCTGAATAACAAGATTTTAAATATCCGAAAAATAGCCTTCATTTGACCCATAATATCTATCATTTAATGGAGTTTTCCCCCTTTCGGCTCACATACACTATTTCAGGGCATTTTCCAGAAATGTTCACGCTCTTTTGAGTCAACAATACATGGGTAAACCCAAAACATTGAACTTTGAAAAGAAAAATACCCATTTACCATTAAACTTGGTGATTACTGCCACAACAAAAAATTGAGGCCTCAAAATAGCATAAAAGTAAACCAAACATGAAATTTATGGATAAAAGTACGTTAAAGGCTTCAAATATGTCTGCAAATAGGTCAAAGCATGCAATTACTTTTTTAAAATTCAGGAACACTATACAAAAAACGTTTCAACGTTCAAGTGATCTGGCAACTTGTCCGAGCGGTTAAGGAGAAAGACTTGAAATCTTTTGGGCTATGCCCGCGCAGGTTCGAGTCCTGCAGTTGTCGAAGATTTTCATTTTTTGATCTTTTTTGCATTGGTTGCAATTTGTACTTTTTTGCATCAATGGGGTCTTCCACAATAAAGGATTATAGTACAATGCTAAATACTCAGGGTCTATACCACTTCTGTCAATAATCACACTATACATCTAATTAATTTTGCTGTTTTCTACTCCACAACAGAGTAATTCTCTTAACTTATATATATTCTATTACAAGCTGGCTTAGGTCATTTTCATGACTTGCCTTCAATTGATGGCCTTAGATTTTTAAAGATACTTCGTATTCCTGTCGATAAATAGTCCCCAGTTCTAAACAGCTACTTTATAACCTCATATTTAGAATTAATGACGCGATTCGATTATGAAATCACTCTAAATAGATGAAGCTATAAATTTCTATCAAGTTTTTTTTACCTCAAATAGACCTCCCACCATAACCGTCTATATTTGCATTATACGGTGTTATGACCATTACAATAAATACACTCCTATGATACTGGAAATGCCCACTCTGCGCTCAACCCAGAATCAAAAATGGACCTATCTGGAAGGGTATTTTGCAGCAAGTTCTCGCGCTGTTTTTCAGGATGTTGACAAAGTTTATATGCCGGAAAATGTTTCACTACCAAATTTTCCAATCACCTAAAAAGAGCCACTTGGAATGCCACTCCTTTTGAATGTCCAATCAACCATGGCCTATGCAATAGAATACAAAGGGTTTGATCACATATGGGACTATTCAGGACCATGGTTTTGGATCTTGGTCGGTATTTATTTCTCACTTCCGATAATTGCCTACAAGGTTCTCCCCTTACTCACAACCGCAAAGTCAAATCGCCATGGCAAGAGAAGATCAATTGCATTATTTGTGCTTGGTGATTTAGGTCACTCTCCGAGAATGTGTTATCATGCTTCATCATTTTCAAAATTGGATTACGATGTTAACTTATGTGGATATTTGGAAACTGAACCACCTTTGCATGTAATTGATGATATGAATATTGATATTCATGAGATTGAAGTTGTTAAGAATACGAGTGGGTTGCCATATTTGGCGTTTGCTGCTAAGAAGATATGCATTCAGTTTAAGCAATTGTTTCAATTATTGTTTAAGTTTAGAGGCATTGACTACATCATGATTCAAAATCCTCCTTCAGTTCCGATATTGATCATTATCATTGTGTTTGTCACGATGTTTAGCAGAAACACGCAGTTAATCATAGATTGGCATAATTTAAACTACTCAATCTTGAACTTGCGATACAAAAATACCAAGCATCCAATTGTGAGACTTGTGAGGTTTTATGAACAATTTTTAGGCAAGTTTGCAAGTTTGAATATCACTGTGACAAAACAAATGAAGCAATTCTTAATTAAAGAATTTGGATTTAAAGAATCCAAAATTGTGACATTGTACGATAGACCAGGATATCAATTTAAGCCGTTACAACTATTATCACTTACCAAATCAGAATTTTTACAAACGCATGATATATTCAAAGAAATCGAAAATATTGACAATTATAAAATCTTGGTAAGTTCAACTTCATTTACTCCAGATGAAGATTTCACTCCATTGTTAAATGCATTAAAGAACTATGAAGAGACAGAGAATGTTCCACCAGTAATATTAATCGTCACCGGGAAAGGACCATTAAAGTCCCAATTTTTACAAACAGTAAAAGATTTAGCCTTCTCATCTAAGGTCATAATCAAAACCGCATGGTTAGCAGCTGAGGAATATCCCATAATCCTCGCCTTGGCAGACTTGGGTGTGTCATTACACACGTCATCAAGTGGGATTGATTTACCCATGAAAATTGTCGATTTCTTTGGGTGTGGGATCCCAGTTATTTCACTTTCATTCCCAGCAATTTATGAATTGGTCAAGCAGGATGTCAATGGTCTCATAGCTGATGGGTCGAAGGATCCACAAGATGAAATTTATCGGCTATTGATTCAAGCCATGTCTGATACGGAAGTCCTTGATAGAATAAAACAGGGAGCTATGAAAGAAAGTGATTTGAGATGGGACCAAAACTGGCTGAGGGTTTTGAAGAAAAGCTTTGAATATAATCAAAGAAACTAATCATTTATATAATAGACAATAAATTCTCCTTTAAACCCTGTAGATATTCATCATCATTTTCATCTTTCATTTTCGTAGCTCGTGAATTCTCATCCGTCCAAAACCTATATCCATCTTTCTCATAATAATCCAAGCATTCATGCTCTGGGATAACATCCCAATCATCAGTGTCCAGATTGAGTAATTTCGCAGTTATATATGTCCAACATTTGGCAGTTTCGGTATGATTGTACCCACCACCACCCACAATCATCACCGGAACGTTAAATCTATCAATTATACACTCAATAACCCTCCAATACCCATTAATCGTCATATTCCACTCCCGATGCTCGTCCATGCCCAACCCATCAACACCACCCTGAATGACAATACATCCAACTTCGGATTTCTCAATCAACGGCACGACAATCTCAGTTATGATATACATCATACTCGAATCACCTAGTCCACGACGGGTGGGAATATTATACATCCCCGATTTAGAACTCAGTAATGACCCGGTACCTGGATAAAACCCAATATCATACCGATGGATGGAACATGTCGTCACTTTTTTCGAAAATTCATAGCCCAATTCAACGCCATCGCCATGGTGGAGGTCGAGATCGAGATAGAAGATCTTCGAGAATCGTTTGCGTAGCGTGGATATCGCAAGGATTATGTCGTTGACATAGCAAAACCCGGCGGCTTTGCGTTTGGTGCAATGATGTCGTCCTCCATACCAATTAATTGCGATTGGTTGGGTGGGTGAACTGAGTGAGTAGTGGTGAAGAAGAGAGCGGGCGGCGGAAATGGAAGAGGAGGCCGTTAGGGTGACGTATAGGTTCATGAATGGGAAGGGATAGCAATCGTAGGATAAGCCGTAGGAAAGATCATTCTTATGTATGTCATCTTCATTTTCCAGGTCTTGATAATCATCATCCTGGTAAGGGTCTTCATAATCTGAAAACACCAACTTTTTGGCCAATCGTTTCATATCTCCATCGACACTCTCATCCAATTCTGGTCTAGGTATGAGTAATTGCCGTACAAACCCTGGGTCATGATACAGTTCTAGATCTCGACGAGTGACCTTCTCAAATGGGATTACTTCATCAACTAGTTCATCCAATTTATAT
Organism: Hemisphaericaspora xylanilytica; assembly: GCA_030563365.1. Taxonomy (NCBI): domain Eukaryota; kingdom Fungi; phylum Ascomycota; class Pichiomycetes; order Serinales; family Debaryomycetaceae; genus Hemisphaericaspora; species Hemisphaericaspora xylanilytica. The sequence goes on along the minus strand of JAKUCC010000301.1, from coordinate 3,616 downwards.
GCTTTGATCAATGAAGTTACTAATGATTGTCGGCCCTTGTTCGCAGGCAACAAATCTACTAGTTTTGCCAAATCATCTGATGAAGTTAAATGAATCGTTCTCATTTATATGTTACAATATATACAAATTCATGACGAGAGTGTTGTGTACATTTAGTTTAAGCGCTGGAAGTTACCATCTCGGATCAAAATTATGAGCCGCACAATACCGATTTACTGTTGGAATCAACTTCAGATCTAATTGTCGATGCCAATCCTCAATTCCTTGCTCTACCATCATCAATTCTTCTTCTGTACTATTCCGAAAGGGGATTAATGACTTATGGTACTCCAAGGCACCAGTGATGGTTTTTATCATGAGCATCGAACGGCATAAATCACCCTGGGAGAGAACTTGGTTCAAATACTCCACGAAATAGTTCACGTCATCTTCATGTGGTCCACATTGGTCTAGAGAACTTTTAACCCATTCACGTAAATTCTTGTCAAGAGCGCGACCCAGTAAGGATTGGTTTAAGAACAATGGTTGAGGAACCAATCTTTCTTGCTTGGAAATCCATTCTGATGTGATTTCAGAAACGGTTGCTCTCAAGTCATTATTTCTTTGAACAATCTTATCCCGTATCGGTACAAGATCAAATTTCTTGATCTTTTTCTTGTATTCGAGATCTTTCAACACCGATGCTTTTACAGAAGAAGGTAATTCATCCAAGATCGCCGAGTCATAAGATTGCGATTCTTCGTATGCTGGCGGAAGTTGCTTTATCGGCAGAGGACGTTGTTTCTGTGGAGATTTTTTCTTGGGTGACTCAATTACTCTTACGAACTTGGGCATGCTGTTGTTCTGAGTGGGTAATAGTTGCTGCAAATATACCTTGCTATTTGGTGGGGCCCATTTGCTTGGCGACCGATTGTTGACAAATAGCCCCCGTCTTACCAACTCTGATTCAATCTCCTTTCTAATCTCATTAGGCAATGATTCAAATACTTCCCAATCAATTTTATGAAAATCGTTACTACATCCACTTGGGCGTTGTTTTCGATACTTTTCCCATTGATCCTCGCTAAACACCACTTTATTGTTTTCCTTTATCGGCGATATAGCACCAGGCCTTCTCTTCTTTGATAAATCTTGATTCTTTGTTGCCTTCTCAAACTCCCGAAATTGATCCTTGACATTTCCAGACTTTGTCTCGCCAAATGGCAATTTCATCTGTCTAGAAGTCTTGACACTTTCAACATCAACAAGCTTCGTTATGGTAATTCCAATACCTCGTAATTCCTTCACTGGAATATTCAACATTCGATAAAGAACCTTTACTTCAGCACCAATGACGCCCCAATCATTGGTGGGAACTCCCAATCGCGAAGATTTATTAATGAACTCACAACGTCCCATGCCTAAAAACTTAGCTGGGTTTATCGGAGCGTCAGGGGCTCGTCGGGCTAGTTTTAGAGTGATATTCGAGCCACAAATCCCGAGATTGATTAGGCGTGAGTATAATTCCCGTGCAAGACGCATTAGAAAATCGTCAAGTTCTTCGACTGTGTCTAGTCGGATCCCGAAATTAACGTCAACCGAGACTGATTTCCGACCGAGGATTGACTCTGGGTTGTTTATTGAATCTATTTCTATTGAGGTATGGTCTATTCCTCGAGCGTATTCATAAAGTTTTGAACCTGTTTTTTCACCAAAGAGGGTTATTAATCGGGGCTTCGAGAAAGGAAGGAGGTCTTTTAGCTTTGGTGAAGGTACTTGGATCTCATTAGCAAGCTTCTCAACTAGAGAGCCCCCTATCCCTGGCAAATCTCTCACTGTCACTGATTGCAAAAATTGATCGATGTTGTCGTGTAGATAGTAGAATCCGTTTGGTTTTGCTTTTCGTAATGCAAGTTTAGCCAAGAGGACATTAGATGATACACCAATACTTACGGTACATTTCGTTAGCTTGTACACATCCTCTCGAATAATTTTACATAATTCATTTACCACCTCAATAGTATTCTTATTAGGATCCAAACAATGTGCACTGGCATCCACAAGAACTTCATCAATCAGAACAGGAAAAATTGTGCCAAACACATTACTCGACAACAAGTAATTGTAAAACTCGGCAGAATATTTTTCATAAGCTGCAAAATCATAATCTAATAGGATTAAATCAGGACATTTTTGTTTTGCATTTGTTAGCCACATACCATTCCTAACACCAAACTCACGAGCAACATAATTACAACTGGCAATGTCGGAAGTTCTCGAACCGTGCGAAACTGCGATCGGATGTTTGTTTATATCTAAGTCTGGTCGGTTCAAACATGAGGCAGTTGCGAAAAAACAGTCAAAATCAATATGCATTATAAGCTTCTCTTGACTCTGTTTATCCACGAATGGATTTTCTTGTGACTGCCGATGTTTGCGTTCATGAATTATCTTACGTAGAAACTTCAAACGCAAATCCGCTTTCCACATACTCAAATGGTGCAAACGAGAGTTGGCAAAAAATTTGGGGAGAAAGTCAGGATGTCTACAATCTAGTACGAATTGATTGTTGATCTTGTGTACTCCCTTCACATTCTCCGGTTCCGTTTCAATAGCTATTAAATCCTCGGAGTGTTTTTTCGAATCTAATTCGTCCTCAGGAATATGTTCCAATTGCTGCAGCTGATTTAGGATTTGGTCGCTCTGTGACAACAATGGTGATGTTATCTCGTTCTCTGGATGCTCCAATTCATCCTCATCTGTTTCAATATTGTCACCCTGTTTCGATGTCTCTGTTTGGTCCTGTATCCTTTGAAAATCCAATCGCTGCTGATCATACGCTACCTCCAGTATCAATCGGTATTCCTTCCAATCTAATAGCTCTTGTTTGTCGATACACTCCACTATCCATTTGGCCGTAACAACACGACAATTTTTATATTCGATACTTTTTCTTGGAGTCAACCTATCACATATAATGTGGGTTGCAGCCGATTTATTATACAAATAACTTAAAAATTTACCACCGTGCAACACAACTAATCGATGAATTTCATTTATTGAAGGCAGTGTATGTCCATTTACGAATATTACACAATCTTGAAATATTGGCTTAATCTCATCAGTTTCTAAGTTTTGCAATTTACGACGACTGGCTTCCCATCTGAGGTAATCTTCATCTTGTTTTTGCTGTTTGAGAAGTTTTGATTGGAAATATGTACCATAGTCACCAAATCCGTGTAATTTACCAATACTTTCTTCATTATTGTCATTTTCTGAATCATTAATTGTTGGCAGGGTAGGGATTTCGTTAGGATCTTGTTGATGTTGTGAAATGTGAGTAGCAGTAGGGGCGTGACTAGACGTGTCTGCGCCTACATTGACTAGAATTTCATCTAAACCATCATCAAACGGGTCTGTGCTTGCATTACTTGTGAATGAAACAGTTTTAATTCTTTTTGGGGTTGATGAGTCTTGGAATGAAGGGTTGCGTTGTGCATGCTGTTGATGCGGTTGTAAAGTAGCAGGACTAGTGAGTATCAGTTGTGATTGTTGTTGTTGTTGTGATTGTTGGGATATATTGGATATATAAGACAATAGTTGGTCATTGTCTAATGATTTAAGGAATTGCTGATAA
>JAKUCC010000300.1:0-12811 GCA_030563365.1 Hemisphaericaspora xylanilytica | reverse complement strand
TTCAATTGTTGATGATTGTTCAGCTACTCTTGCGGCCAATAATGAGGAAATTCCTTCTTCTTGTAAAGCTTCTTGTAAATCTTCAGTACGACGTGCACGATTAATTTCAACTTTTAACCCTAAAACAGCGGAATAGAATGTATAAACCAAGACCAAATCAAATGATAAAATCAAACAACTTAAAATACAGAAATTGCGCAAACTAGTTAAATGGCTAGCATAAACTGCACAGGAAGTCATTGCACCAATGACAACAGCATAATCTCTTAACATTGAAAGGGTATGGTCCAGAAGAACATTGGAAACGATTTTTGGGACCTCCTCGGTGCTTACGGTTGATTTTGATTGAATTCTACCAGCAATGGAAATTTTATGCTTAAACCCGATAATTGCAACTAAAAATGGAATACCTTCAGAAAGACTCAAGAGTGAGACTTTGACATCCAATACTTTAATTGACGCGAATAATGCAAACAAAAATGCAAAAACTGATGATGCCAAGGTTGAAAACGCCAACCAGAATCTTGAACCAAATTGTCTCATATCAATAAAGACCTTAATTAATGTATACCACATGGCAAGATAGGCAACAAAAATCAATATAATATCAAAATTATCAGCATTACTAATAGCATCCCTAATGTTTACAATTCCGTTTCTCAAGTAATCATAGTATCTTGCAAATCTATTCGAGGATCTTGCCTTCCAGGTCATACCATCGGTGGGTGATTCGATAATATCCAACGAATCTAAAGTTGATTGTAACTTTAATTGAGGAATTATCACCATCAGTTGACCATCATCACTCGTGAAGGAGTCTTGTATTTCCGGTAAATCATAATTATGAACTCGTTTAAATTTGAAGGGACATATGGTGAATTGAGGAGTATCAAGGGGATATTTTGATAAATCATCAATCAACGTCCAATTATCCTCTACATCAGCCGGGTGATAATAACTTATCCCTTCGCCTGATCTGGAAGATTCTGGGATATATTCGTCTACTATTGACAAGTAAGCAATTGATGCCAACAAGGACGGAATGATTATAAATTGGATTGGGCGATGTGCTGCGGTTTTGGCAACAGCCCCAGTAGCTTGAGTAATTAAACTAAGCATAGTGGATATATATATGTGATATGCTAGTGTAGATATGAATGTGGTGTGTATAAAACAAGTATATATTGCGTTGTGGATATCAGCAAGGGTAGTTGGGTGGGTTTGGTGGTGTTGTATATAATTATTATATATCAGTTGATGATTATTTTAATAATACAAACCGTTTTAAATGAGGAATAGTGTCTTTCTAAATGGGATATATGAATAAAAGAATGGCTATTGTATCGATCTTGATAAGAAGCAATGCCGGTTGTCTAATTAGTAGCGTTTCCTTGTGATCAACAGGTGTAAAAGAAAAATTTGGTGAAGGTTTTGAAAATTTTTTTTTTTGGTTTGGATTTGTTCTTCTTCGCTTGATTTTGTTGTTCGTGTTTGTTTTTGTTGTGATTGTTTTTGTTAGTTAGTGCGGTGGTGGGTGATAGTGGTGGGTGGTGGTCGGTGGTGGTGGGTGGTGAGGGTGGCAGTAGTTTTGGTCGTACGCGGTGGTGGTGGGAAGAATTAATTAATTAACTAAAATTAATTAAACTTAAACGACGAGAAAAAAAAAAGAAATGGAAAAGAAAAACAGGAACCCAACGGAAAAATAAAAATTTCTATTCGACTGTCGTGTTTGTTAAAGCAAAACAAAAAAATTGAGGAGTAGGACGGAGGATGAGGAGCAGGAGGAAGCAATTCAGTTAATTTATTAACCAATCAGCCTTTGGATGATTTGTATTATAGATTAATAGCTAATTGGGACAGATGACGTAGTTGTTATTTATAAAATGAATAGCAAGTTGTTTTTCTTTTACTTTCAAGATGGAGATTGGATTGGAAAGTAAGTAAGGATCTGGTATTGCCAATGGTGAATGGGTAAGTTGTCATTTGTACTATGGAAGATCTTAAATCACATCAAGCAAGCACACTGAGAATAACAAAAGAATTTTATTCATCATTACTATCATTGCAAAAGATTTGTTATACGAGAAACGAAATTTACCCTTTGATTACACAATACGCTTTTTTCTTGTTTAACACCTTAAATACTACTACCAATTACTAAACCTTAATAATACTTCTCATATGAAATTTCCATGCCTTCCCAGTTAGTGCGTGCCTTGTCAACCATCTACTACAACTTGTAATACCCCTTTCATTCTGTATGAAAACCATGAACAGAAAAGCAGTTGGGTGGGAAGTTTAATGTACGCGTTTCACGAATTTACTGTTTTGGGTGCAAAAAAAACCACCAAACCTTACCAAAACCATTGGTCACGACGATGCATTTGAAATTGTGACTTCTTACAATCAGATGTGCTTAATTACAGTCTAGATTTCTGTCTAAGCCAAGTAGGAAAATATACAAAAGGGAGTTCAGTGTTTGGTGTAACATTTCCTGCTGATGTAGATGTCGATATGCCATTTTGATCTTCCCCTCTCACCCCCGCACGACCATTGCTTCCCTTTTTGTATCTTCCTTAATCAAGGTGGTATTTGCAACTGGAAAAATCTCGTCATAAGACAGCAGACTTCAACGTTTCATCAGCAAAGGAATATCGTTGGTCGTGACTAGTCAATAACGGCATAAACTAAATAGATCATGGAGTGTCTATAATATGCAAAACAGTACACTTTGTGTATACCCCAGATCACCTCGAAAAACAATTGAGTAACAAGATAGATGTATACCGAAAATACTCTTCTCGGTGCAATCATTTCAAGCAATCTGGTCACTATAGCTTAAAATTCATACTCAGATTCATCAACAAACCATCTCTCTACTTGCAGAGAATCAGAAAAGAACATGGTTTTCTCATATGAAATTATGTACTTTTTTTGCCCAAATTACTTATTGAACCATAACTTTATTAGGGCACGCAAATATACAAATCAGCGGATAGATCACACCCATTATACACTTTTAACATGATATCAAAAATTATCTTTATCTTTTATAAATACTATAACAAGACTACAAAAAAAAGTTGTACCTATCTGTCTCTACAAATCCCATTTTATTCCGCCCATCTATTTCAAAGAAACCAACTTAATATCAAAAGTCAATTCAGAGTTTGGTGGAATACCTGGAAGGGCTTGGGAACCATAGCCCATCTTGGCTGGAATGACAACTCTTCTTTCACCACCAACAGCCATACCAGCAACACCTAAATCAAACCCTTTAATACATTCACCCTTACCTAATCCGAAAACAAATGGCTTACCAGAAGTATTCTTGTCGAAAACCTTACCATTCTTTAATTTACCGATATATCTGATACCGACTTTATTACCGGTCTTGGCACCTGGTCCCTTACCGATCTTTCTATCTTCAGTGACAACGCCACCTAATAAGGTCTTGGTTGGGTATTTCTTGGAGGATTCGTCCTTCTTATCTTCCTTCTTGGATTCTTTCTTTGCTTCTTTCTTTTCCTTCTTGGATTCTTTCTTTTCAACCAAGGTAGAGCCAGTTGGACCTTGTTCTAATTCCTTACTGAATTGAACGGACTTCTTGTCTTCCTTCTTGGCCTTTTTGGATTTCTTAGATTGGGGTTCTTCAGCGGCTCTCTTCTTGGATGCTGGTTCTTCTTTTTCTTCTTTGATTTCTTCAATCTTACCTTCTTGTTCTTCTTCAGAAGATTCTTCATCATACACTTCGTCGAAATCAACACCGTGGATAATTTCATCTTCATCTGGAGTCAAGTTGTAGTCATCTTCATCATCTTCGTCATATTCATCGTCTTCTGAATCTTCGTCAGCTGGATGCTCAACATAATTACCAGTTAAATGAATTGGGTAAGAACCAGTAACAACAAAGTGAACATCTTCTTCAGGTGCGATAGTAAGGTCAAGAGTTTGTTGAAATTGAACCTTTGGACATAAGGTACAAACAACGTATTCTTCAACATCTTCGTCATCACTATCTTCATCAGAATCACCTTCTACTACTTCTTCTTCTTCTTCAGCATCCTTCTTTTTCTTACCACCCTTTTTTGGCTTTTCTTTTTCTTCTTCTTCTTCGTCATCTAAGTCGTCTTCTTCTTCAGCTTCTTCATCAAGGTAATCATCGATGAATTCTCTAGACTTCTTTAATATTCTTAAAGTAGATGGTTCAGATTTATCATCAACAGCTTCTGGGTCAACAGCAGCTAAAGTCAATCTAATAGTGACTGGATATTCATCATCGATTGCTGGAGTTGGGTTGAATGGCTTTAATGCCAAGTTATAAGTAGCAATTGGAAGTAAACTAGCCATTGTTGTATGTGGTTCTATGTAATTTGTAATAAAATGATTCTTAGAAAGAGAGATGAGTTTTGGAAAAAGTTTCGAATTTTTCAGAATGATGGATTTAATAAATTTCTTGCGATGAGGACAACCATTCTTTCTAGTGGGTTCCATTCATGATTTGCGACAGATGATTTCGTCGCGACACTCGACCCAAACAAAGTAAAGAAACCTGTACCAATTACTACACAAACAACTTTACAGATAAGCTAATGATTTCCTTATTTCGTTTTAAATGTATTAAATATACAAAGGGTGTGGGGGTGGTTATGGTTGGGGGGTACACCTATAAAGAGAAAAGTTGTAATAAACTAAAAATTAAAGAATAATAATAATCATATTGAGAAAACAATAATTGCAAAAGATTATAACCATGACATTATATTATAAACATCTCTTTCCCAAAACTATTTCTCAATTATGTAGTAGTAGTCGTTAGTTCAGAAAAACCTTTAGAACTTTAATAAGTGTGGTCTGTCACCGCTCTTCAAGGAGAAAGAAGCAGCTAAGTATTGTTTCAATAATGGGGTCTTCTTGATTTCACCTAATAAAGCAGCATCAACAGTCTTTTGGTCAGCAACTCTTTCAGCCTTGATTTCCTTCTTTGGTTGAGCTTCGTTGAATAAATCAGCTTCGGACTTCTTAGCAGCTCTGGTCAACTTTTCTCTGGCAAAGTATTCAACATTGAATTTGGAAACATCAACACCTTCAACATTAACCTTGGTAGAGGTGGCAATGACGTAACGAGCGTTAACTCTTCTTAATGGAACACCGTTAACCTTGAATGGACCGGAAACCAATAAAGTGTTGTCTTCCAAGTTCTTTAAGTAAACGACTCTCTTTCCTCTGAATCTACCGGCTAATAAGATTAAGACGGTACCTGGAACTAAGGAGGCACGTAACTTTTGAGGACGAGCAGTCTTTCTGGTTTGCTTCTTGACTGGAGCGTCTTCAGATGGGTACCACTTTGGAGCCTATAAGAAAAATTTGTTAGTATATCTTCCAATTAATCATTTGGGTCTATAGGATATGAAGTAAACGGTTTCCAAAGGATTCAGACCTTATGTGCTTGCTAAACTTAAAACAAATCTTCCTCATTTGAAGCTGTCGAACATATTGAGTTTTTTCACATTCTGAATAATCGAAATGAATGCATGTAGTCCTTATTATGGCTTCGAAGTGTAGTCGTCGCATTCCAAAACTTGACAGTCTAGAATGACAGTATTTTCACAGTTATAATGTATCGAACTGTTGATCTTAAGAACTCTTGATTCCTTGTAGTAGTTAACTATTGTGAATTTTTGCCATATAATTTATTTCTAGTCTAAATCCTTCTGACTTCCCTATCATTCTTTCTGTTCATCTGCCGTTTATCATATCCTATATGACCCCTATACCACATTCATCTATAACATACGACTTGACTCATTTTGATCTAATACTATGGGTGTTTGAAGTCTAATACAAAAAGGTTTTCTATAAAATTCTGAAAAAGATTTTTTTTTTCAGTAAAGAATTTTTTGCCTGTATGAGAGAGACTGGTAGAGAGAGGGACTGAGACGGTGTTGCTCACTATGAGAAAAAAATTCCACTCACACACTCAGTCACAAACTCGCGCACACAAAACAGTCACCCAGCTGCAATATGAAGGAATATCAACACCAAAAAAAAGTTAGTTACAAGGAATGCGTGTACCAACACAATTTTTCTGGCTAATATACAGTGCCAAATCTAACTTCCCCACGTGATTTAAAAAAGCAGTCACAGTTTACACGTGACGATATGGAATCTTTTTTTGAGACTCTCCACGACTTGTAGCTTTAGATTCCGTCAAAAATGGGATGCATATAGTAAACATTAGTGGTTCAGGCCAGATCTGGCTCCTTCACCAACAGCTATTGTATGAAGAAACCATCCAAAGTTAATAGGAGTCTCAAGACTTATTCATATTCCGATTTCTAACTCCATAAAGCTATTTCGTTCAAGAGAATCACCGTGGTGGTAGAAGCTGTTGTGCAGTCCCATGAATTCATGAACACAAAACCTCTCTCCGTGGCTGCGAAAACTAAACAGAAATAAAAATAACGGCAAACAATTCCTATACAAACATAATTAAAGCAGAGCATATATCTATCTCCTAAATAAAGTATTTAATATTAATAATCAATTCTCCTGGTCCGACGTTCAATTTAATATCCTCACCAACGTTGACGTAATCAGCCAAGACAAGTGATACCTTACCCAATGAAACATCTTTACCAAAAGTATGATGCTCTTTAACATCAAATAAAAGTTCCCCAATTGGTGAGGATCTAAAGGTAACACTTTCATCCCAAACGCAATTGTTCTTTTCTTTATCTAGTTTCTTCAGCCTTGTCTTTATCAACAGCTTTTCTTTGGTACTTGTTTTTAATGTAACCTTAACCACGATTGGTTCATCGGTTTTGAAACCAGAAGCCGAAACAACTGTGACTCTGCCTGGAGATGCATCAGGTCCATTCATACTTGGAGCAAAAATACTACCGGCCACATCACTAGAAGTTCTTGCATGATGATTGGCCCCGGGAGGACTAAGCATTTGTGGTGGTGGCAAATCAGTTGGACTTGCGAGCTTTTCTTCTATTTGACCTTCTGCGCCCTCATGCATTATCCTTGGAATGGTACTAGACCCAGAACTACTATATTGCATTGGATGTCTCTTACCGTTAGTACTACCAGAACTGACAGATGCCATATCATCTTTAGATTTCGACTTTCTTGGTTTCTTAAGACCCTTGATAAAGCTGGATGCGCGATTAAGGCTATCACCAGCAACCTCAACACCACCTCCAACAACTGACCCAGCTGCTCCAACACCACCACCGATAACGTTCCCTGCGACTCCGACACCACCTCCAACAACATTAGTTGCTAAGCCTACACCTCCACCAACAACATCAGTTGCTAATCCAACACCACCTCCCACTAAGTTCACGACATCCCCAGCTGCCTCGCCAAGCATTCCCAAACGAAGTGCTGATGGATCTGCTGGTAACGCTGGTCTAATATATTCAGGAGTGAAGGTGACATTAAACAATACTTCTCCTTGGGTATCCAACTGACCACTAACTGGAGTAGGAACCAAGGGATCAATTCTAGAGATATCAAACTTGGCAACTCCGAGCAATTCGTCATCATGAGTGTAATCCCAATCGTAAACTTCAGCCAGTAATGCTTGATGTGAACGGGATCTCATGGTAAATTCTTTGGTTTCATTCCAATCTGGGTCTAAAGACTTTCTCTTCTTGTCGGTTCTGTGGATCTCAATTCCATCAAGCTTGATAACACATAATGGGTCTGATTTTCCATTAGAATCAACAGCTTTCAAGTTACGACCACCAACGATCTCTAATTTGACTTTTCCAACATCAAGGACAGTATCCAATGGGTTTAATTTTACGGGCGATGGAATATATTCTAATCTAACTTGGATAGTGTTACCGTCTCCAAGATCAAGCTTGATTGCCTTGTCGTGGGCCTTTTTATAAATATCAAGTGTGTTGAAAACCTTTTCCACGTATACATCCTTGGCAGTAACAACTTCCATTGATTTTGCAACACGAAAGACTAGTAATGAATATGGCAAATCACGGATGAACGATTCGGCACTAGATAAAGCGCGCAAGACTTTCCCATCCGATCTTGGTGAAACTCCTGAAGGGCATGCTTGGTCATCGAATAAGGTATGAACGAATACATCAGATTTACTAAAACGACCACCAATCAAATGAACCACCATGTTACCGATACGTTGTGAAAGAGCCTCTTCGAATTTAATTTCCTTCTTGGGGGCAACTTTAGCTTGACTATCGGCAATATCAATCCATTCAAATTCATCGGGCTTTTCCTTATATAGCGTTTCTTCCTTTTGTTGTCTCTCTTGTTCTCGTTGCTTTTGTTCTTCAAGATCTTGTAAATACTGTTCCTTATGGAGAAGTTGCGACAAGGAATATGCTGGAACGGTAGGGTAGAAAGATACGGAATACATAATAGTACCAACCGTGTCTTTATTAAATATAACTGATTGTTCAATAATCTTTTCAGAACCATCATATTCTAACCAATATCCACTATCATCTTTAGTTAAGAAATCTTGAATGTGAACCGCTGCTGTACCTAACGATCTATCCTTCCCTTCGGGTTCAGCGTCCATAATCTGCAACAAGTAGTGTTGATGTTCATTTGCAACTGGTAAAAAGTATACGGAATCCCAAATAGGATTGACTGTATCTAAAATAGTTGCCGTCTTGGCTCTCAATTGACCATTTAAAAGAACTCTGACGTAAGGGTCAACAAAACCAACAGCCTCCAAATTCTTAAGATCTTTAGCTCCGCGAATATGCAATCTAAGACCACCAATGGATGCATTGACATGAGTCTTAACTCCGGAATCTTCATCAATAGCCAATGGTTTCCAATTGGCAGACAATCTAATCTTTGGAGTTGGGATACCAGGGCCAATAGGCTTACAATTAAACCATTCTTGTCCCCTCGAACTTTCAAATACAACATCTTGTAAATTGACTTCCAAATTGGCAACAACCTTATTGTCAACAGAATCTCTAACCAAAACTTGAATTTCTGTTTCCGATTGTTGTGTGATCAACGATTCAAATGATTCTTCCCATGAGGGTTCATTCGTATCTCTTAAATGACGACAACTTTTGGCTTCCTCGTTATTAACGTAAATTTCTGCAAACGGATTCAAAATACCAATAACTGACTTTGAAATATCTAAATCACGAGCTTCATGGAGTGTAAGTTTCATAACACCAACTTCCGAGTCTGTTATGGTTTCCTTAGTACCATCTTCATAAACGATTGGCGACACAGTAGGGAAGTATTTAATATCAAATGCCAACTTTCCAACAACTTTACCACTTTGGGTGATTGCTTTGGTAACATCGGTATGAACTTCACTTTGGAGCAAATCAGCCAACGCAAACTCACACGTACCAATTATTTGATCATCTGCTTTGTCTTCTAACAAATGAAACACATTGAACTTCAAGAAATTACCTTCTAATTGGTTGATCAAAATATATTTAGTTTCCATAAAGACAGGATCATTAATTAACTTCTTGGTACTTGTCTTCTCGGTTATTTCAGCATTATTGGAGACGTTAATTTCCACATATGGATTGATGCTATTTGGCTTAGTTGGATTACCAGTCTTTAGTTTGGTTGCATACTTGACTGTAACCGCCACCACACCGACCGTATTGCTTGAATTAGCTGCTAATATTCCTTCAATATCTAAATCAAAGTGGTTGGGAGCATAAAACATTGGACGTAATGTGGAATGAATGATACCATTAACAAAAGATGACAAACCAGGGATAAATGACATGATGTCAATACCAAACGTATCACCACCAACAGGTTTCAATGCGTAGTCAATAACTGGAGCTTCTAAGAATTGGAATGAGAAGATCTTAACATGAGGAAAGTTTTCAGAAAGTCTCAACTTAACCTTCATTCTACCAGTCATTGCCATATCTTCCACTAAAATAGGTAAGGATTTAGAAAGAAGCTTTTTACCAACAGTGACTCCAAGAGCAACTTTTGGGTCAACTTTCTTTTTGATTTCATTCTTAGTCATATCATCAGTATCGTTTGGTGTGAAAGAGAATGCCCAATCCATTTCAATAATATCCCTGTCCCTTTTAGTATATGAAGTGATAGAATCAATTGTTGGAGCCTTTGTACCAAGGGTGAATTCATCCAATGTCAATTTCTCGATTCCAAAACCAGGGGCTTGGTCTTTCAAGATTTCGTTTGCTTGAAATAAAACCATCTGCGATAAGGCAGGCATATAAATCTTCCACACTTTGACCAAAAACGCATTCATCCATTCCATAGTTTCCGGCTCATTAGTTAATCTGTTGATTGCCATCTTTCTATTGATGTCATCCCTTACATTTCTATTGAATCTTCTAAATTCGGTTCGGTAAACCGAGTTGGTAAACAACAAGACCGCGACGAGGGATAGTATCCCCCCACCCCAATGTCCAAATAACCAAGAAAAGAAGCAAGTTCCAATCATTAAAGAACAATTCCAATACCAGTCGCCAAAAAAGTGATCAATTATGTAAGCTTCGACTTTCTTGGATGCATCCAATAACGCTTGCTTATCTTCGGGTGATTCAATTGTCCAAGCACCAACATTTTTCCAAGCGAAAGTGGTATTGTCTCTAATTCTTATGCAGTCCGGTTTCTTCTCTGGTTCGTCAGCGGATTTGACATTGCCATTGGCTATATTAGGTTGTTTAACACCCTGTGGCATGCTTTCCTTCGGAGGTTGATTGACCGCAATATAAGGCTCCGGTTTTTTCTGTAACCGCGGTTGACTCTGAATTTGAAGTTAGTACAAGTTATGCTTCCGATAGTTAAATTACTTCAATCCCTACTAACCATTTATGTCTCTGCCGTAGCTTCCTGTGAAATCGACCCGGTGATGAAGGGTTGGAGTTATTCTGGGCTTTTTCAAACGATAAAGGGACAAGCTAGGTAAGAAAAAAAGGTACGGTAGCAAGGCGATGACGTAAACCAATTGGTCTGAATAAAAACATACTGAATCCATTGACATGATTTGATTGATTCAAATAAGGAACCTATGGTAAGTCTAATTGAGTATAGGATTAAATCGACTTGATTTGTAATAAGTATTGATAAAAATAGGGCTGTAGTGTTTCCCACCAATTCCTTTCGGGAACACGAGAAACGACATGAAATTGTTCCAGCCACGAAAGTATAAACACTTGCCGATAACCTGCAAAATTTATGGAACTTGCAAAGTATTTACTCACACAAACCTGTAAACAATATGATTGTCACAAGATCGTAGCACATCTCATTGTGTACAAGGTCAACCACATCAAGGAATATACGTATAGGATAGTCATATAGTCTAGCGGGAGTATATCATGAACCCTTAAGATGTTTATTACAACATATCGCCACTTCTCTGGTTAGTTATCTCCGTTCTTGGGAACATAAATTCGTTTTCGCGGAATTAAATGAGAAATTGGTTGCAAAATTATCATTAACCTTTTCCAGGTTTCTCCCTGAGTTACTTCTATTCTCCTTCACCGAACCCCTTAGTAAGATCCTATAAAAACCAGAACGACATTCACATATTTAGCGATTACCAGTGCAAGATTATGAAAGGAGAGTGTGAACCTACAATAAAACATATTGGGACTGGTCCGAATATGTACCAATGTGTATGTTAATGTATTCTTCTATCCAAAGGGGAGTAACCACCAATTTGCTAATTGTTGGGGACACTTGAAAATACCTACTGTGGGATTTATTGCTAAATATGTTATGTTCAAATGTAAACGAGAATAACAGTAATTCCGTAGTATGAATATCCATCGTGCTTGGGCCACTTCTATATGTATCAATAAGCTTTGCCCCTAGAAAAGGTAGACATACATCAAACCCGTTTAATTTATCACAGAAAAACGATCAATAGATAAGACAGTCCTGTAAAACGTCACCTGTCTCACCATTTTGAACTCTGTATATTATCCGGAAATATATGTGTGGGATCACACGGGAGAGGTCCGAGTCCGTATTAAATTACATGTAATTAGGTACTTCTTTAATACATCTCCTATGGTAAGTGCTACACTTCACTAGTAGCTAAATACAAAATCACAACTGTTCACAATCATTTCCTATTACAGATAAACCATTTATTATATTTCGTTTTTGTATATTTATGTTACAAAAAATGTTAATCTTTAAATATAGAACATTAAATCAATTAAGAAACAGAAGAATCCCTTTTATAAGTATACACAAGAAGTTCCTCTTTTTCCTTAAACAGATTCTAAGACAACATCCTTGAAACCAGCAGCAACCTTCTTACCCTTTTCTTCAGTAGAACCTTCACCGTGTAAAGCTAATAAAGCACCCAAGTCGAACTTTGGTTGTTTTAATAATTTGACCTTTCTAATGTGAACGTTTTGTAATGGGTAGATGGTTTGGGTGGACTTTTGGATTTCACGACCAATGACTTCTGGGATCAATTTGGAAGTTAATTGAGCTAAAGTACAGTTGGAAACTTCTCTTTGCATGATTTCAGTCATCTTCTTTCTGATTTCCTTTAACTTGGAAGATTGAGCGTAAGTGGTCTTCTTGATTTGGTTAGCTTGTCTGGAAGTGAAACCGATAGCAAAGACTCTTAAGACGTAGTCATCAGCAGTCTTAACGGTAACGTTAGCTTCAACTAAAGATTGCCACTTTCTAACTAAAGATCTCAACTTGTCAGAAGTGAAGTCTAAACCGTGGAAGTTGGTCAACAAGTTCTTACCTTGAACTTCATCAACTCTCAATTTAATCTTTCTGTAAGAGTGGTCTTCAGAACCTTGCAAGTCAGCTA
>JAKUCC010000299.1:0-12815 GCA_030563365.1 Hemisphaericaspora xylanilytica | reverse complement strand
CCAACGGCACCTAACAATTTGGAAATATGTTCCATAAAGTCAATGTCATCAGATAAACCAATCGAAGTAATCACATTTGGGAAATTAAACATTGTGACCAATTCCAATTTATTGATTGGTGGCATTTTCTTGGAAACAATTTCCATTATAGTTTCACAAGCTACATTTCTTTCATCTGTTCGTGACAAATATGCCAATATGATATTAATACTCTCTGGGGAAATAAACAATCCAACTTCCATCCAGCTAATATATGCCCCAATGACTTTAAGGGCGTTTTCTAATACTTCGCTTGTATGATTTTGGTTTGCCAATATTTTAATCCAATTTGCAACTAATGCTTCCATATCATTTAATCGAATGGCATCCTTTAATAGATTATTTCTATCCTGGATTTCTCGAGATCGAGCAATGAACTTGTCTCCAATTTCCAGATGAATGGAAAGAATAATTCTTGTATAATAATCTAGCGCTAATTCATTGTCGCCAGATGAAATCAAAGAAAACAAATCTTTTATAAACTTGGGATAAATATTAATATATACATGACAGAATGTTTTAGCAAAGATCTGGGCGAATTTGTTTCTTGAATGAACTGCGTGTTTAATGTTGCTTGAAACGTATTGCTGTAATACCTTAAAGATTTGTGAATTCAATGTGAACAATTGTTCACTGGATAGCCTATCAATGTTTTCATCGATGACTTGGTATACAAAAAACATCAATCCCTCATTAACAGGTTGGTTGGTGGATTTGATCAATATCTCAAGACATGATTTATACCCCTCTTCAGTTGCTTTAATTTGATTAATGAATTCATATGCTTGATTTTTAAGGTTAACATCAGCAGTTCCACTAAGGGCGATCTCGACTGCTTGATGGATTTGTTGTTCCATTTAGTTTCTATTCGTTCTTGGATCTCTCTCTTTCTCTATTTTCTATAGCTCTCTAGATTTCAACAAAGGAATGAGCAGATCGTGGAATATGACAGACAACAAAGTATCAGTGAATGGCAAAAACACAAAGTCTTGTGGTGTGAATGGTTATCGATGACTGAATAAAAAATGAATGCAAAAAAAAAAAACTTTTCCTCTGTTGGTGAGTGTGATGGTTGTAAAACAGGCAGATGTGATAGTTAACTCTTGATCAAAAAAAATTAAATACAATGTAATACGAGCTGATTGACTGTTTGAGGTTGTTGTGCGTCGATCCCTATCACTTGCTATCTGGTTGTGTAAATGGGTAAGGATAGTAGCGATAGACGTAGCAAGTAGTTAATTATAGGTGGTTGTAAAATTGTGTGTGTGTGTCTTCTCACTGTCTCTCTCTCTCTCTTGCCAGTTGAAATTTTTTTTGGGTCGATTTCACTCGTTTTGGTTACATTTTACACGACTGACTAACTAACTAACTAACTAGCTAGGTGCCTACTCAATCTAACACTACATACTTCTTTAAATGGTCTGGGATGGCATCATACAAGCCTTTATTTTGTAACCATGACTTTGAGAAGATTCTATCCGCATATTTATGAGCAGAATCAGCCAAGACAGTAACAACATTACTATCTTCTGGCAATGTCTTTGCAACTTCCACAGCAGCAGCAACATTTAATGCACCAGTTCCTCCAAGGTATAACCCTTCTTCATCTAATAATCTATATACCATGGTAATGGAGTCTTCATCTGGAATCTTAAGTGCATCGTCAATCAATTCCAAATCTGGTTGCAAATTGTCTGTCACTCTACCTTGTCCGATCCCTTCAGTAAATGAAGAACCTCCTCTGATCATTTCTTTCCCACCAGATTTGATGTATGAATATAAGACTGATCCTGGAGGGTCGGCCAAAACAGACTTAACTTTCCCGTTCGAGATGGTCTTTAAATATCTGGTAACACCAGCAAATGTACCTCCAGTACCAGTTGAACAAGTGAAAGCGTCAACTTTCCCATCCATTTGCGCCCAGATCTCAGGTCCAGTGGTTTCGATATGGGCTTGTCTATTGGCTACATTGTCGAATTGATTAGTCCACACGGCATTTTCCAAGGATTCGGCATGTCTCTTGGCTTGATGGTTATAATTCTGTGGGTCTGTAAATGCAACAGCAGGAACAGGATATACCTCCGCTCCTAATAATTTCAAGGTTTCAATCTTAGCCTTCGATTGAGTGTTTGGCATATAGATTACACATTTGTATCCTCTTGCACGACAAACATGGGCCAATCCAATCCCGGTATTACCGGCAGTACCTTCAACAACGGTTCCTCCTGGACCAATTAATCCCCTCTTTTCGGCATCCTTGATGACATACAATGCAGCTCTATCCTTAATGGATCCACCAGGATTCATGAATTCTGCTTTGGCATAAATATTACGTCCGACCGATTGGGAAATTCTTGGTAACTTCAATAATGGGGTATTACCAATTGCACCAGGAAACCCAGTTTTACTCACCAATGGTACAAAAGGAATGGATACTGGATTGTTCACAGATATGGATATACACCTCTTACTGACTCTACTTAACATCTTGTCGCTCTCTATGCATAAAACGGGAGTGCACAAGATAGAGCTATCGGAATTGAAAAATCCTTCTATCAACTCCCGCAAAAAAATGCCAATCGAAATTAAACAATCTCACGTGACCTGAGATTTGGGTGCTCATTTGGTAGCCCATCCGATTCCTATTTCCATATCGATAGTAGTTTGGAGATTGGGGTGTAGAGTGAAAGGCCTTCTTAGCTCTCGACTGATTTGCTATAGATAGTCACTAATCGTGCAGAAAGAAGTGGAAACCATCGAGCGTTAGGTCAAATGTATTTGCTGAATTTTGTATTTTTGTGTCATTTTCTCGTTTATGTCTATCTATGGAGGTATCGGAAGGATGAGCGACTACTTTACAGACTATTCTATTCTATTTGGATGCACATTGATTGTCATTTGATGATTCCAGTTGAGGTTCTGGTTGCAAACAGACATATTGGTAGCATTGGGGAGATAAAAAGCAAAACAAACTTGCAAATACAGACACTCATATTCACCCCTTTATGAACAAAAACTAAAGATTAGGGAGATGCATATATAAACAGGCAAGCTACTTTCTAAGTGCCTGTTGGTATTTTCCAGGGAAGAGTATTGTGAAAATAGCGTGGCATTCGCTTTCTACAATATTGATAATTTATAGTACATAACCAAAGATTCACAAGAAAACAACGGATGTAAATCAACCAATTAAACGCTTGTTGTTGTCGGGAATTCGGGAACCCTAGCATCAAGCGAAAGCTATCAGCCTACGTTTGCTTTGTCCTTCAATTCTAAGAGTATTTGGAGGGGGGCAGGTCCGGTTGCCTTGTCGATTGTAGCAACGTTGTTAGTGTAATTATAATTACACTATGTTTGATTGTAATTGGAGATGACACGTCGTCTGTTGATGACGGTGCTATTATTCTTTTGCATGAATATGTTTTATTCCACATGTAGAATGAATATCTAGGGTCCTTTGGAACTTAAGGGAAACATCTAATTGGGTGAGTACCAAATTCATGACACGTAAGAACAAAATCGGTATTTTAGATCACACGTAAAGTGGCTGTTCAATGTCGAAGTTTAAGCATCAGATAAACCCCCTGTTGTTGTTCATCTCTTTGATAAAGCAAACTCCGGGTTGGGTCAAAACCAAAAGGCTGTGTCAGTCAAACATTAATTGTTCCTTCCGTTGGTAAATAAATCACACTTGCACTCTGTGCATTAACCTAAGACAATAACCAAGCCTTGTTTGTCTTAAAAGCTGCTGATAACGAACGTTTGCATACAAATAGAGTTCCCTTCCGAGGTATATGTATTCTCAAGTAGGTTGCAAAGGAACTGGAAGACCGCAGATCAAGTGAATAATGCCGATGTTCGATTCAGTCCATTTCTGTCCCGTTACTATTGAAATTACGAAGTGGGATGCTCCAACGAGCAGTTCCGTACATGAACACGCAACCACCAAGCACAAAGAACGCTGCGATGGAAATTATCTTCCACTATCTATCGCCATTTTTTTCTTGAATCAATGTCCACTGTTTTCTGTACTAGACAGAGTGTGCTACAAACGATAAGAAATACGTGTCGATGACTAAGAGCTAGAGAGAGGGAGAAAGCAGCGTATGTTCTAGATGGTTATACAACATTTTATTGGCTAATGATCTTTGTGTGAATGTCTCTCCTTCATACGACATATCCACAAACTTAGCAGTTGGTTGACTTGTTTAGTACTCGTTGGTCTCGTTGTTTTGACCAGCTAGAAAGGACCTTACATGGACACGTGACAATTCTTCAACCCCATGCTGGATACACAACAACAAACCATTGATGCTTTTTGGATCCATATAGTTTTTCGATCGTGTAAGCTGTACTCGGTCGAGGGCTTCCTTGGGTAGACCGGCCACAGGTTGAAATCTAATGTTTCGGCGGGGTTGTTTATGGCAAGAAAGCTAGGATTTCCTACATTGCAATAAATGCAAAGTCCAAGATCCGAATGATGACACTTTCAAAGAAAAAGCTGGTGAAAGGAAGAGCTTGGGGGGTTCTAGACTAGATTTGATAGACCCCATTGCAGAGCAACATTTCCTTAGTGGTGGTGATAAGTCTTGTCACTTGCAAACCCACATTTAAGCGGGGGGGACAAGATGCGAAATATACAATCCAAAATCAAAACAAGCCGTCTCTTTTCATGATTGTTGGGGAACAAGAGCAGGTTTGGAATGAGAAAAGCTCCATGCGAACTGGTACATGTCAATATACTTACCAACCAAAGTCTAGCTATTCGCTACTCAACGATACCCACTCCAATGTTTACTATAAAGTTGTGTTAGCGAGATCAGATTGAAAGCTATAGACACCGTGCCAAGTGAACCGAGAAAGTAGTGGGCCTTGGGATCTTTCCCCGCATGCGATCCACCACTTGTTAAGTGAAACGAGTGGGTCTATTGTCAAGATCATTCTATGCTTGGATGCCACATTATGGAGAGAATGGGTTTTTTTTTCATGGTTGTTACAATGACTTGAATGAAACAATAGAAAGTGGTGATATTTGGTGGAATGGTACGTGTTGGTGGTTATTGCTTGGCTGGAGAGTTTTCTGTTTCAAGAGCCTGGTTTCCCAAAAGGATAAATTGGTGACTGTTACAACGACAATTTATTTTTTTTTTGTTTGTGTCCTGTTTTAAAAGAGGTGTAGTTACACTTCCTCCCAAAAAAACAAAATATTTTTTCTTTTTTGGCTTCGTTGCCATTTTTCTGCATTTCAACGAAGAAATTTTTATTTATTATTTATTATTTATTTTATTTATTTTATTTATTTATTTTCCGTACCCTTTAATATTTTTTTTTATGGGGGGGGTGGATTATTATTTTCTGTTTCTCTTTTAAATATAATTTGAGACATGAACTGCGAACCTGGTCAACAGGATAAAAAAATATTTGGGAGGTGACATCAGACGGTGAAGGGATGACCCAGCGTTTTTCGGGTTGGGTCGAAATCTCCGGCCCCCCATTACCACGATACCATCCCGAACATGGTTAGTTTCCATGACACTCCCCCCCCCCCAAATGTTGTTTTCTAAGTATAAATGGCACGTAACTGCAAATTCACAACCTAAAGGAAAGTTGATTTAACGTTAGAAAGAAATGGAACCCAAAGGGATCTTAACTTAAAAACTGTTGCTTTTTTTGCATTGGGTGTGCACCTCCCCAAAAGGGAAAGTAAAAAAAAAAAATAATTCAAATACAAAAGATTATTTTCTACGAACAATTCATTCATTCTCATAAAAATAAAAAATATGGTTTAATTTTTTTTATTTTATTATTATTATTTTATTTTATTTTATTTTTCGATTTTTGATAAAAAGATTATTTTTTAAAGTGATAATATTATTTTATAGTTTTTCTATCTTTTACATGAAAAAATAATCATTCTATTTTAAAAAATATTCTGAACCAAAAAAAAAAAAAAAAAAAGACCTCTCCTTCCATTTCTTGTGAATCTTGATAATATTTAAATATCATGTAACATCCGCAATTAAACTCAAGTCCAAATTATCGTCATCGTCCTTTTTAGTCACAAACAGAACTAGTTACTTGTCACATTAAGTGTTTCATAAGTTATAAATGATGCTTTTCAGTCTGAACCCCACAACCGCTTCAATACAACTGACTCCATCCTTTCCAGATAAGATGGAAACCCGCTTATCCCTACCTTCTTTTAACGAATTGCTCACCTCTATACCATTACCCCATGAGTTTAAGCGACAATTGCAGCCACAACAACTGCACACAACACAACAGCCCGCAGTACACCAGATACCTACTGGTTCTATAGCCTCTTCACAACCTTACAACTACTATCTGGTTTCCAATGGTGTGAATACCACACTACAACATCTGCATACAATGCCATATGCAAGACAACCAAGTCCACCAACCAAAGCTAATGTTCAAGGTTCACCATTGAGCCTAGTGCCTTACCCTGTCGGTCAACCAATAGTTTCCCCGGCCTATTCATATCAACCACCACAGTATAGTTACTACCAAGACCCTCGTCAGGTAGTTGCACCAGCAGGGTATCATTATCAAGTGATGCCTGGGGCACCCATCCAAAATAGCCGCCCGCAACATGTAATTGACCACCAGCATCACTCGCTTGAATCAAAAGTGAGGTCGAATTCACTCGAGAGTAGTTCAAGTACGAGCTCGGTCGGGTCTTCGTCGAGTAAAGATCCAAAGAGGAAGCACGTGTGTAAAGTGTGTGCTCGTTCGTTTACTACCTCGGGTCATTTGGCTAGACATAATAGAATCCATACGGGAGAGCGAAAGCATGTATGTCCTTGGCCAACGTGTACGGCGAGATTTGCCAGGCAGGACAATTGCATGCAGCATTATAAGACCCATACAAATGGCAAGAACAAAAGATCGAAGATAGCTAATACGCTCAAGGATACGCTAGCTCCAGGAACATATGTATGAAGACATATGTATGAAAAGCTGTTAACGATTGAGAATTATGTTGATGCATTATGACTGTCCCCCTTGCGCTTGTGTTATCTCGCTTGTTGTTTTTAGTTCTTTTAATGTTTTATTTATCTGTTGGGTGTTTTGGTTTCTAGAGAATGATTTATTGCGTCTATGTATATTATTAGAATGTACGGTTTCTTTTAACTTCTAGATAACATCTCTTGTAGTTGGGGTGAGCTCACCCTTATTGGCAACCAGTCTTTACTTGTAACAGGCCGAATTGTGGGAAACTGGTGCAATGGTTCTTGAGGTGTTATCACCCGGGTTCACAAGACTTGTGGGGTGTGCATCTGGTGGTTGCATAATTCAATTCTTGAACAAGAGTCAATTGTCATGACCGATATTTAAGGTTAGTCTTGGTTGTAACGTCTCAAGTTTATCTCTCTCACACTAAGGTTTACTAATGCGTTTTCGGAAGTGGAGGGTAGAGGGGGAATCTCAAGAATACCTGTTCCCCAAAGCTTACAATCCCATTAAGTTCATTGCAACATGGATTTCTTGTCATTCCAATTGAGAGTTTAATTTCCCTGTAACAAAACCCAACTTCGAATGTTAAGATGATAGGATTTTTCTTTGACCTTCATCTTGGCAAAATGAAAGAGACCTTTTTAAAGCCCAAAACTTTCTTATTACGAAGTGACAATATTTCTTGGTATTCCGTTAGAGATAAAGATTATACCGGGGGGGGCACACAGGTCGCTCCCTGTCAAAGCGCAATTATTTCCTCTCTATCCCTGAAACAAGGTAAGTTCCTCTATACAGTTGTTGTTCCATTTTCTCTGTGGTTTGCCAATGCCCCCGGGGACTGTCTTCTTTTTATTGAAAAAGTTTGTGAACCAATCTGGTAGGAAGAATGCAGCCTAAAATCTAAAAGATTAACTCGCCTCCTCTGTTTCTACTCAGGCCGAAACCGGCCGATAACATAGCGATAATTTGCTAAAAAGATATTGGGAAATGGTTGGTGTTCCTTGTGCGGGTTTGCACCATTTCTTACAAACTAAGAATTTATTGATTGCCGAATATTGTTCTCTTTGCTTTGTTACTTCAATTGCAAGGTGATGGTTTCTCGGCATTTTTCCGACAAAGATAAGTTGGCTGGTATACTGGATTAAGGTTTATGCTATCCCACCCTTATCAAATAAAGTATTGAAGGTTGTTTATTTCCATTTAGTACCCAGTTGGGGAAATGGGGTATGGTAGGAAACCTTAACAACATAAGCATAAGGTTTTATACACCAAAATCAAAATCTTGTAAATTCAATTTCAAGAAACCTGGAAAAAAATGGAACATTGCAATGAACCGTCTTTCGTCTGTATATCAAGTTAAATTTGCTTGGATGGTGATGCTTTTTAACACGTCCTCCGATTTAGAGAGGATCTTAGGTTATGAATAAAGGAATTATTAGCATTGGCAATTCTCTCGCCCATGTTGCATAACCTTGAAAGTTTTGTAAAGGTTTCTTGGGGTTGGGGGGGTGGCCGTGTGTAAGTAAGTAACCCCTAAATTCGGAATCGCCAAGGTTAATTGAATTTGGTGACTAATCTGGCGTCATTGTGGCCCGACCATCTTGATATTTGTCCTGTTGGCTGATATTCTGATCCAAACTTCCTTTGCTTGTACGTTCCAGTCAATTCAACGGGTATCGGATCTCGGGAATGAAAATGACGTGTTTCTAATGCCCGAGAAAGATGACAACGTTTGAAACTATCTCGGTTACATAATTATTATCATTGTTGCCAGCAACTAGCGAACCCTTTCGATATAAGCTAGTCAATTCTGATTAACAGATCATAATGGAAACTCCCCATTCTCATCTCTTCTACATGGGAATTCATAGAATTGAGTTTTGGTCATTATCCATGAGGCTAGAATTAAGATATTGGTTTATGAAACGAGGAGAAAGTATGGGTTACGAACATTTTCATCACAATAATACCACCCTCAACGGGGAAACTCTATTTTGCCATTGATGTATTTGAAGTTTCGTACAAGAATCCATAAATAAGGATGAGGAGAAGTTTCAGTTTTCATTTGGGCTCAAATTAATCATCCACGTTATTGCATCCCTGAAAGTTGTGGCTACTAGTTTTTCAACCGAGTTCTTTAATTAGTGAATTTCGTGGTCTGGAACTAAACATTTACTGAGAGCCTACGCTACCTTCCAGTGGGATGAGATTGTTCTAAGTGTTAGTTGTAACATTGAGTGTATATTGGTGATTAATTTTTAAGGTTTCGTGACAATCCGAAACCTTATTTTCGATTGGGATTGGTAACTTGATTTGATTTCTCCATGGCTGGCACTGACTCGGTATAATTATTCCTTTATGTAAAAGTGATTCCACACGTCATATCCCTGTCGTCGTAGTGAAATGGTCTGATGGTAATCAACATGGGTGGTGGTGTTGGGGTAATTGGAACCGGAAATTTAAATATGCATGGAAGGTTCGCTCATTGCACCCAAAAAATAATCAAAGGCTAGATCTAAGAAGACGTGCATGCAAAATAAATACGCCAATGAATCATTGGGCGTGAACACTAACATAGGCAGTGAAAGATGACTTGATCCTGCCAGTACATCTAAATATCGATTTCATGTACAACAATGGAAAGCCGTATGTTTGTCTTGCATGTGGGTGTGGGTGTGTGTATTATGGAACTAGAAATCGCGCGAATGTGGTTTTAACAATCAATCCCTCCCCCCTCTCCTTCGAAAATAAACAAGAGGCATAGAAAACGAACAAACTGACAACAAACCCGCCCGCTTGGATTCGGCCATTGTCTTGAATATTAACTAAGCAACAGAACCTCCCATCTGGCAACCCTTTGCATTCCAAGTGTGACACCGGTTTGGTAAACTCATTCGATGCGGATTTTCATGTCCACTGTGGTGTCCCTTTTTCTCGGATCTGCAGGTTTTGTTAAGCCCTGTTTTTATGTGTGGAAAGGGGATGGTAATTCCGCCGTCCGTCCAATTAAGTGAATGGTCAACCTGCATGATAAAACATAAAAAGAAAAGAAAAGCACGGATCCTTCCGTCATTTGACCTTAATCGATTGGGGGTGCAACAATGAATAATAAATTATTTTTTGGATTTTTTTTTGTTTTTTTTTTAAAAAAAAAAAAGCGAGGTTGTCATATGTTGGGCGGGTAAATTTTACATTCTATTAACAATTAAAGCAGAAAAATATTTCAACGGTCATCACTTTGCTTTGTTAAAACTGATTGACTGGCAACATGCAAAAACACAGATTATTACAACGAATAAACAAAAAATATTATTATTATTATTATTGCAGTTTTATCTTATTTTTCCTACAACGGAATTCCAGCTTTGGAGAGGTTCTTGTTTGTTAGGTTATTGTCGCTTTTAGTTTTGGAATTTTGGGATTGTTAAAGGGAGGAGACTTATTTTTTTAATGGGGTATCACTGATGAACAACTCAGAATCATTCTGCGATGTAATTGGTCATTACTGTTTGCGGTAGATGGAAAACTCCCGATTTTTCATCAGATAAGATTTATGTTTTACCCACAGTGTTTATGTTTTGATTTGCCAGGTCTTTCCATGTCAACAAAACTTTACTACTAAAAGAGAGAGAGAGAGAAAAAAAATAAATGGAATATTGCTGATTAAATTTAATTAATTATGCATATTGACGTATCATAAAACGGATGAGCCTTCTTCTCGTGCATTGCTCGTGTTGTCAATTAAACAATGCACTTGCATGCAGAACCTTTCGTAAGTAAATAATATTATTATTTTCCATTGTTTTATTTATTATTTTCATTTTTATTTTATTTTCATTTTTTATTTTATTTTCCCATTGATGGTTGATTTCAAGAAATTTTTTTGGTTCTTCCTTTGTTATTTCAACAAAAGTGACTAGACACGGCCTACTGCAGCCAGATGATGATTAGGGTTCAACATAGTATAGAATGGACCCGCCTGCAGAGATCCCCAAGACCGAACCATAAAAGTTTTTGGAACCGACATGTCGCCCATGAGCTTGAAATTCAAGGTTACTCAGTTTCAATTTAGTCGACATTCCCCCAAATGGGGAATACACTGGTTTACCATTGCCCTGTCTTAACTCAGGACTGCACTTACCAATTGAGTCAAAGTATCTGAACGACTTTTGAAGGGGATTCTGAAACTACAAATCTCCAGCTAGATTGAATTTATTAAAAAAAAGAACAAAAGAAGAACAAAAAAAAAATAATCTGAAAAAAAGGGTTCAAATATAAAAAATATTTTGCTTCCCTTGTTGATTCGCAAAACAATTGTAGATTTGCTCACACACGCACACACACAAAAAAATAATGTAATAATGGCGGATTTAGCTTAGAATGTTCATCCTGGTAATACAATGACCAAGAGGGGTTTCTTCTTTTCCGGCTCTATTTGTTAATCTATGCACTTGTGTCTTAGACATCGCCAAAGCAACTCCAACTCCAACTGCAACTGCAACTGCAACTGGTACAGGAATAATCAAGAGGAAGACACTACATGGACGGCACACTTTTACTCTGCACCATCGGCGCAAAGACAACAGCAAAAGAAAGTCGGCATCGTATGTTGAGTTATAGTAAGTTTGCCGTTTCCATCGGCATGCGTTAACGTTGACGATGTGTATTAATTTATCTTTATTACTCAATGCGATACTGTTGACGAATGATCATATCGTCAGGTCAGGTTTCTTTCTTTTCTTGCAAAAATAATATAAGTATTATTCTTTATTTTTTTTTTTTGTTTGGCTTTGAATATTTTTTTATTGGCGATGATATGGGGAGGAATAAATCCGCCCATGAACCTTGTCACAATAATAACGGAACCATCCACCAGTATTCACCCACATTTTTTTCATTATTGTTGTTGTCGAGTTTTTCCATCTAGCCATCTTGCATACTTTTGATTTAACCTGGATGCCCTTATCCATTTCCATTTCTACTAGTATATGCTAACTTCTATTCTATTGCCAGATGTTGATAGAAAATAATGAACATGATGAGGTGAACATTTCTTTTTAATTTTTTTTTTTTTAACCTGGCATGAAAAAATGTGGCGATAAATATGCACGTTCGGGGATATCACGAACATTCCGAATAGGCACGACATTGCATGTGGGTGGTAACACATTTCCGGTCGTATGATGGAATTATCATGGAGAATATTTTTTAACCCAAGGGGGAGATGGTGGGGGGGGAAAGCGGGTTTAATTTCCGTCAAAATCATAGCACCACTTTTCCACAAATCATGGGCCATTGAAAACTATGATAACAAGTGGTTAATAATAATATAACTAAAAAGAAAAATATTCGATTTGCGATATCGAAGGGGCTTGCCCTGCAATGGTGCTGTGCCCCGCATACACAGATCATGTGAAAGTGCATTCTTGCATTGGCATCATATCCATGGAGAGCGTGAGACACCATGCTTATCAATTGTTATCACGTCTGGTAAAGGTACACTAGCCCATTGTGTTTCTTACGCAATATCAAGCTGGTGCAGCCCATTGTTCATCGTACCTACTGACAAAGGTAGTGTGACAAATAAATGAACGAGGGTTCACTGAGACTTTTTATTGTGTACACAACACCAAACTCTGAAAATTCCAAGTAGAAATTTATTATTTAGGGTTGTCAATGGTTAATTGTTCACAAGAAACAACAAGTTGATAATTTCTTAAAGATGAAAAAAAGTCTATTTACGGTATCCAATACGATTGTCACCAAATCATGCACAACGACAAAACCACAACGACGTT
>JAKUCC010000298.1:0-12826 GCA_030563365.1 Hemisphaericaspora xylanilytica | reverse complement strand
TTACTTTAACTCCAAGTTGGATAATGACGTTGAATCAGTTAGAATTATTCGTGATTCTAAAACCAATATGGGTAAAGGTTTCGCATTGGTTCAATTCAAAGACACTCTTTCAGTTAACAAGGCATTGTTCTTAAATGATAAACCAATTGAAACTGGTGATAAATCAAAAAAAGGAAGAAAATTACGTATATCAAGAGCTAAAGCCAATGCAAAGCCATCATTAATGTCTCCAAACCACATAGAAAACATCAAGAAGAAGAATTCAACCAAGAAACAACAGTTGAATGATACTCAAAAGACTAAATTGGGTAGAGCACAAACCATTTTAGGTAAGGCCGATAGATCTACTGTGGGGAAGACCAAGAAAGCACCAGTTATTATCGAAGGACAAAGAGCTACCAAGGGTGATCGTGTCGCTGGTATAAAGGGACTTAAGGGAAAGGTCAAGAAACCTAGAATAAGAGATAGATCAACTAAGTTCAAGAATGAAAGACAATCAATGAATAAAGTATAAATTAGTTGAATAGATAGAATGTACTTGCATATATATTGATGTGGTTCCCTGTAACAGTAATAATACAGCTCGCTATATATTTCTAAAAGAGGTGATCCCCTCTATCTAAAGTAAATTGTCCAATCGTGTCGCTAATATCTATGTTTGGACATAGTTGACTCCTTGTGGTCAAACGGCTCTTGATGCAACCCGTTATCTCTTTTTCTATTGTTGATCAGTCACAAAAGAAATCATTCTATAGTGGCAAAAAACTCCCCCACACAATTTATCATTCGTCCTTGACAAGGTATACAGAGATAACCCCAATTGTAAGTAATACATATATATATACCTACATAAGTTATCTCATCTCGACTTACTACCAGTATACCTATTCATATATTATGTTCGAAATTGACAAATCCATTGACGAATCATTTGTAAATATCGAACGTGACTCCATTGAACCAACCATGACAGAAACCAAGACCGAAAGAGAACCCGAAAACCCCCTTTCTTATGACTTATTAAACGATTGGAGACAAAAGTTCAACAATGATCCAAAGAATCTTCTTGCTCAGAATGCATTTGCCAAACACCCAATCTTAGAAATCATTGGGAAATCAAATGTTGAAACTTCAGTTAAGGGTCAATATTTATTCAATTTTACAGTGGATACGATTGGATCACCGGCATTTTTAAATAATCAAAAACTGTCCGGTAGATGTTGGATTTTTGCATCTTCAAATATCTTTAGAACTCATGTTATTAAGAATTATAATTTAAAAGATGATGAGTTTCAAATTTCACAATCATATTTATACTTTTATGATAAATTAGAAAAGGCAAATTACTATTTGGAAAATATTTGTGATACAGTGGATGAACCCTTGGATTCTAGGGTGGTTTCATTTTTGAATACGGCACCGGTTAATGATGGAGGACAATGGGATATGATTGTTAATTTGGTGAACAAGTATGGAGTTGTTCCTAATGAAGTATTCCCCGATAATGCCCAATCTACTGCTTCGGCAAAGATAAACTATGTTGTTACTGAAAAGCTCAGAGAGTTTGGATTAGAACTTAGAAATATGATCAACAACAATGCTACTGCAGCAAAAGTTGATCAATTTAAAGAAGATGCAATGAAGACTATTCACAAGACTATTTCCTTAGCCTTAGGTACCCCACCAAATCCTACAGACAAGTTTGTATGGGAATTTATTGATAAAGATGGGAAATATAAACACTTTGAAACTACCCCATTGGATTTCTTTAAAACTCATGTGAGATACGATGCTCAAGAACATTTCTCGTTGATTCATGATCCAAGAAATGATTTTGACAAGTTATACACTGTCGATAGATTGAACAATGTGTTCTTAGGTAAACCAATCGAATATGTCAATACCCAACTTGACGAAATTAAAGAATGTGCCATCAAAATGTTGAAGGATAATGAACCAATCTTTTTCGGTTGTGATGTTGGCAAGTTCTCCGATAAGACTTCGGGTATTTTAGATACTACGGCTTATGATTATCCGTCTGCGTTTGATTTCGACCTCAATATAACCAAGCTGCAAAGATTACAAACTGGATCATCGCAAATGACCCATGCCATGGTGATCACTGGTGTTCATATTGATCCAATTACAAATAAACCAGTAAGATGGAAGATTGAGAATTCATGGGGGGATGCTACGGGGAAGAAAGGATGGTTTATGATGACTGATGAATGGTTTGATGAGTATGTTTTCCAAGTTGTCACAAATAAGAAGTATACTTCTAAAAAGGCTTATAATGTCTGGAAAGCAAAACAATTTAATGTACTTCCCTTTTATGACCCAATGGGAGCATTAGCTTAGACTTGATAGAGTTTATATATGTATATACTCGTTTATGTTGTTTCTATATAAAAATGTATGTTCTATGTGTTTATACTATGTGAGTGTAGTCGACTATGGAACTATCTTGAACTTTTGGGTCAAGTACTTTTTTTAATTTTTCTTCCAGTATATCTGAACACCTAATATCTCCAAGGCCATATATACCCATAGCATCCACCCACAATGCAGCAAAATGGACATCATAAACAGGAGTCATCGATTCTAAATGACTCTAGATTGGCCAAGGAAGTTGCCGAATTGGAACAATTATACCAACGAGCATCCAACCCAAAGGACTTGTATGATTTAATCGATAGAATTGACACCACCGTATCGGAAATTGACAATAATCTCGACAATTTCACCAATTTAAAACAAAATAAGCTTCAACAGGACATCACCAATATCGAACTAATGCGAGCAACTAGACTATCGAGCACAATCACCCATTCGAACGAACTCTCCAATTTATTCCAAGTTGCCAATGATTTGGGCCATTCATTAACATTCAAGATTAAATCGTTGGATGAAGAAATTGGCAATGTGGATAAAACGTTAGAATTCGTTAAAAATATTCAATTGCTCAAGAATAATATCAATCAGGCTCATTATGCTATCGAACATAATAATTGGGAAGTGGCTGCTCAATGCATCCATCAAATTCGATCAAAGTTACCGAAAGAGTTGATTGATGGGAAGTTTGCCTCGGTGGTTATTCCGTCGACGGATATACCGCAACTCCCCCAGGTTACCATTGAGAAATGGGTGGGTAAATTAACCGAAGTTTTCAAGAGTCGGTTTAATGACGCGGCACAATTGAGAAATGTTGAGCAATTGACGAAATATTTCCAACTTTTCCCCATGATTGGTCAAGAAGAGACGGGGTTGGTGTGTTATTCGAAGTTTATATGTGAGATTATCAATGAGACTCTGAAGGGGTTGATATCAAAGACCAATGATGTGAATCCTGATAATTTACTCCCCGGGGTTTTTGCCACGATTACGATGCAATTGTTTGAGAGTATTTCGATGATGTTATCACAACATGGTCCATTGATAAAGAGATACTATGGCGCCACGTATCCTAATGTCCTTTCATATGTGATTGCCAAGATCCAAAGGGATATTGATATGCAAATTGGGATTATTTCCGATACGTTCTATGACATGAGAAGACTTGAAAAGTATTTCCAGGATATTAAATTGTATAATTTCCCAATCTTAACGGCGAGACAACATCAATTACGCGAACAATCTCATGAGGGAAGATCACTGGGTGAGTATTATGAAGCACGAACAGCGGATGTGAATGATAATGATTTGGTTCCACTTAGACATGTGGGGGATATGCTACTGGAATTGGCTAGTATTTTCCATCATTGGTCAATGTATTGCAAATTTATTACGATTAAATATTTTAGTTCTCAGCAAGCATCAAATAATGAAGTGTTATCATTACCTGAATTAATATCAAAATCCAACTTCACCAAGAAAATCAATGATAAGTTATTGCCATCACTTGAAATCCTTCATAAATTCTATTTCCGAAGGTCGTTGGAAAAGGCAATAACAATTGAGGAATTACCATCGTTGGATTCATATCTTATCGTACACCCAGTTGCTGAAAATTTTGTATTCCCGGAACAAGTACCTTGTTCATCAGTAATTGAGGATTTAACCTTGGTTTTAAATTCAACCCTCACCAATATTATCGATTCCGGAATTCCATCATCAGTTAAAACATTCATCAATGAAAGTTTCTTGGTTATCCAATCAGATTTAATCAATGGATTCTTTATTAAGAACCTTAATGATAACCAACCACGATATAATCAGACATTATCATTAATCACCCACCCAACTCCAGGGGGTGGTTCTGCCATCACTAGCGGCACAACTTCTCCTGGTCCATCTCGAAGTCTGACTCCTGATCCAAGTACTGTAGGCATGGGATTTCTTAAAGGGGCCGCTACCAGTGCATTAGGAAGTGTGGTGAGTGGGTCCGGGGCAATTGTGGGCAGTCTTCAAACCGTGCCTAATAATCCAAAATTGTTAAATTTTATAATATATTTGAATACCGTTGCCATGGCCCAAGAATATTTCGGGAAAGTATTTGATAAGATTTTGAAAAAGGATAATAATTATTTAAAGAATCGATTCCCATTTGGACGGGATAAAGATAAGATTGAAACGATTTTACGTGATGATTTCTTGGATCCATTTTTAAGTATTACAAACAAGGTTATATCTGAAAGTTTGATCAATCTTTACAATCAATCGATAAAGAGTAAATTACTTGCCCTTGTGAATGAATTCCTACCTGATTCCAATGATAGTTATACCATTTACTCATCAAGCACATTAAATGACCCCAGTACATTACTTAAATTCACATCAAGTTGGTATTCATTGATCAAACCATATGTTCAAACCTGTCATAAGACATTAATCTTTGATAAATTATTAAGACTTATCGTGATTAATTTATCCAATTTATTAGAAAAGAAACTAATGCTTTCATTAAAGAAATTCAAAATTAATGAATTGGGATCGATTAAGTTAGAAAAGGATTTATCCTATTTGATCAATCAAGTATGTGCCGATAATTACCCCTTACGAGAGAAATTTGTCAGAATTACCCAGATTGTCTTGCTCGTGGGGATGGATGATGAGGAATATGATGAAAGTTATCAAACGGTGGCAATTTCCAAACAATCCAATGGCGATGATGATGATGAAGATGATGGACTTGATTTGGATGAAAATGTGGGGATTAATTGGGTACTTACGCCGCAAGAGAGAAATCAAATACGAAAGTATAGAATTTAGAAAATTATTTCACTCTAATGTACATTTTTGTCATCTATAAACATGATTAATACCTATACATTATAAACCTATACCTATTCTCATACGCTACGGTTCAGGCGTATAATTCTCATCGTGTTCTTCTTTATTATTATCTGCTTGCTCCTCACTCTCTCGTAGTTCTTCAGACTCCTTCTTCTTGTCCTCCTCATTATCGTCCACAATATCCTTATTATCGATCAACTTCACGGTATTCGGCTTAATCCTCAACCTTCCCACAATCCCATCAAATTTGGGATGACTATACTCACATTCCGGTCCCTTGGGACAAAACCCCGTCAAGAACAACGGACACAATATCCGTCTCACATGTCTATTCTTACAACTGGGCCCATCGGGACAAAACCCCTTATTATAATTCTGACACTCGGGGATCTTCAGCTGAGGGTCAACGTGCAAATATAGACATTCAGGTGTCTGAGTACAGAACCCATTCTTGGAATAAAAGAGACATTCGGGCATTTTGCGTAGATTATACTCATGCAAGAATTCACAATGGTCATTCTTCTTACAGAGCCCACGTAGCCAATGTTTACATACGATCTTGTTGGAATACATTGATGAAACATGCTTGTTGGGACAGTCGTTGCCATTGGGACATGATCCAATTGGTTTTGATGGGTTGTAGAATTGACATACTGGACGATCGGGGTTTAGACCAAAGTTATATTCGTTACGGAGGAACGGTTCGAATTTGAAGTGTCGATTCTTTGTGTCTGGGTGAATGAGTGGGTGCAGTTGTATCATAATTGATGGTGATTGGGTTGATTATTAATGATAGTATTAGGAAGCTCTTCTTTGGAGTGAGATTTTAATTTAAACCAGAAGAGACATTTTTTAATGTCGCACAAATTATGTCTCTAAGTTATTTCAGTAAGTAAGCTTTTCTATTACTTCGTAATGATATACTTCAGGGTTGCTAGTCCGTTAAAGTTATTATCTGATTGTTTGTACAACATATCTGATTTACCAAACACTGATGTACTATAATTAATAAAATAAGATGATTAATTCCTATACATATTGAAACAAGTATAGAGAGATGTCGGAAATCCATCTATAGGCAGGAAACTCCCAAACTCCAACAAGAACAGCAACTAAACAAAGGTTAACAACATAAAACACCTACCCAGTGCTTGTTGTCCTCTCTTCTACCCTGAATGTTAGGAGAGTAACCAAATAACAAGTAGATGTCTGTACAAGCAGAATGTTAGGGAACAATAAAACCAATTGGACTCCTTTCCTACATGCAGGAATACTTTTCGGATTATTCACAACAATCACAAGAGCCATCAATACCAAATTTCATAATCAGACCATAATTCAATCTTCTTTCCTATTATGTAACGAAACCCTCGGAACATTCTTGAAACGATCTTTGATCATATTTCGATCTATACTCTCTAGCTTATATTCAAAATTCGTGTGTTAAAGTTTTACCCGAAGTACCTACTTTATTTAGGTATTCCCCTACTATTATTGTTTTATTTTGGATCCAATATCATTCCCAACACCTTCACCACATCGCTCATTTCCATGTTTCGAATGTCTACCATGTCATCAACAACAAAACCCACAATCATTATCGGCAGTGGCCTCGGAGGTCTTACTACCGCAATTGAATTACTTAACCAAGGACGCAAAGTTGTCATATTGGAGAAAACCGATAAGCTTGGTGGGAACTCAATGAAGGCATCCTCGGGAATAAATGGGGTCCCAACAAGATATCACCCCAAGGATAGTAAGGATACCGTACAGGCTTTCTATCAGGATACGATCAAATCAGGTCGAGGCTTATCTGATGAACAATTAGCTCGGACCTTGGTTGATAATTCTGGTGATGCCATTCATTGGTTGGCTGATTCGTTTGATATTGATTTACTGGTATTGGTGCAATTGGGTGGTCATTCATTTGCGAGAACTCATAGGGGTAGTGGGAAATTGCCACCAGGGTTTGCCATCATATCGGCCCTAACCATGAAATTAAACCAAATGGAACAGACTAATCCCGAAAAGCTTCAAATTTTAAAGAATTCGAGGTTTGACAAATTGATTTATGATTCAGCTAATGCCAAAGTCAAAGGGATTGAATATGTATCTGTTGATGATAATTCGAGACATGTTTTACAAGGTGAAAATGTAGTTTTGGCAACTGGGGGGTTTTCTGCTGATATTCACAATCACAATTCATTGTTAAAACGATTCCGACCTGATCTTATAGAATTCCCCCTGTCCAATGGAAAGCAAACTACTGGGGATGGGCAAAAGATTGCCGAGCGCGATGTTGGCGCCAATCTTATCCATATGGATAAAATCCAAGTCCACCCAACTGGATTTGTCAAACAGGATGCTCCCAATGATAGTTGGAAATTCCTTTGTGGGGAGGTGATTCGAGGAATTGGGGGGATTTTATTATCTCCATTTACTGGTGATCGAATTGTCAATGAATTGACTACGCGTGATGTTGTCACCGAGGCCATTTTAGACAAATGTAAATTAGGTGACGATAATAAGTTGGGGTTCCATGATGGTTCACCAGTATCAGTTATTCTTGTAAGTTTGAATGATGTGCACAAAGCCAAGTCACATATTGGGTTTTACGCGTCACAAAAGTTACTCCAACAGGGAAAAGTTGAAGACTTGGTTGGTTTGTTGCAAAAATTGAGTCCTGGTAGTGATATTACTAATGAGAAAGTTACTGCCAATCTTGAGAGATATAATGAGATTATTGGGAATGGACAAGATTCAGATTATGGTAGAACCCATTTTGGTAGTAAGATTGATTTAGAAGATGGTTTCTATTATGGACTCATAACTCCAGTGCTTCATTTTTCAATGGGTGGAGTGCAGATTGATACAAATGGTAGAGTCATTACCAAAGATGGAACTACGATAGAGAACTTGTTTGCAGTTGGTGAAGTAAGTGGGGGACTTCATGGGGGTAATAGATTAGGTGGTTCATCCTTGTTGGAATGTGTTGTATTTGGGAAAGTAGTTAGCAAGGCCATTTCCAAATTGTAAAGGAGGCTGTTAGGGCGCTTATACATTTCTCTCTTATTCATATTACCAAATAACATGTTCAACCCCAACAAGTCTGATATATATACTACTCTACAACTTTAATCTATGATGTAATTTCCTGTTATTTAACTATTTTAACAATTATGTGTATTCAAAACCTTCTATAACTATAATATTGTGAAAGTCCTAAATATATGCTTTGAGATTGAATGGCAAAAGCATTTAACAAACACCATCATAAAAATATAAATTACAGTCACCTCTCCTTTTACCAAAATATTCATTTTATTTCATCAAAACGTTAAAACACACTTAGATGTTAGATGGATATAACATGATTCTGACAGAAGCACCCAAAGTCTTAGCTGGCAAGTTCTTCTTGAAGGTAGCTCTAACTAAACCGTTGTTACCGTGGGTTCTGGCAACCTTACCCCAGATAACTCTGATCTTGGAACCTCTGACTTCCTTGGAAGCTCTGTAAACGTAAGCAATTCTCTTACCTAAGTAGAACTTGGCGTCCTTGGAGTTAGCAACACCTTCAATTTGAATCAAAGATACGTTTGGGTTGGTGACGCTCTTAGAACGTTGGTAAGAAATGTGTTTACCTTTAACGTATACTAAAAGAAAATTTGTTAGTAAGATTATTCTTGGGTTGGCGGATGTAAAGGGTTAAGTATATCGAGTTATCAAACTGAAACATGGAAAGTAAACGTCTTCATAGGTGATTCTGAGGATCTGCGTAATAGGTAGTTGTTACTTATATTGTGTTTCTATTATCGTTGTAAAGTTGTAGTTTAAATATGTGACTCGATGTGTTGTTTCACTATCTATTGAGAAATCGATAAATCTATATCGATCATATTGCTTTTTGAAAAATGACTTCGTAGTAGGGTCTGTTCTCTATTCTCTTCATACCTTGATGAGAATATCAGCTTGGTAGTTGTAATATATATTGAAGTGTTGGTGGTTGAGTTCATAGACTATCGTCAATCAAGTCATTCTTTCTTCACATAGTTCTCCCATGAATAATACTTTCCAGTTTGTTCCCCTTGTGAGTATAACTCTAGTACTTCCCTTGCTTATGATATCAAAACATACATCTGTGGGATTCAGCCATTTCTAATGAGTTATAGATGGTACTGGTTTAGTATTAAGAAAAGAAAGAAATTTTCAATTAATGGCCCTTTGAATTAAGAGATTTTTTTTTTTTTGTTTTTTCGTTGCACCAAAATTTTGTTAGTGAGTGTGAATTGTTTGTGTGTGTGTACACACTGTAAGTGAGTGAGTAAGTGAGTGAGTGTTAGTCTGTAGTCTACACACTCACTTAGCCATCACAGTAATATTTTTTGTTTTAGTGTAATTTGTTTCGCGTTTATTAGTAGGAGTGAGTGAGGCTCACAAAACAAAAGAATATTCCTCTAGATTATTGAAGAATGGATGTCGATTTCCTTTTACGTGGAAAAATTACTGCATACAATGGGTGGTTAGCCCTAATCAATGGCACGTGATAAGCCCTGATGGTTAATTTGTCACGAAAATGGTTGCAAAAAAAAAGAATAGTATGGAAACTCTGGTGACTTGCTTCTCAGATCAAGTTAAGATCTATCCATCCAATCCCAGATAGTGATGTAGTAATCGTACAAGATTCTTCTAATAAATACCCAAGGGATAAGTTGTCACACCATATGGACCTCAATATGTATGAGAACCTTGCGAAACGTATTCTATAAACCGCAAAGTATGATTCACACGTGCTTATCAGTAAAAACCAACGTCTCTAAGAAAAACCTATAGGGAAAGCACAACCACTAGGAAATTATTAGACACGCCGCTCCTTTATTAAAGTTTGCTCTCGATTCCAGCTTGTAATATTCTGATATAAAACGATCTAAGAATGGCCTCTAAGTATTCAAGGATAATCGTACTTGATGTGAGTTGGATAATTGTTTGGGGATCTTTTTGGTGGAAATTTGCAACAAATTCTGATCACCAGCCAAGTGAAGCATTAAAATTAGAATCATTCTAGAGACATAGTATAAAACAAGCTCTCTTACAGTACAGTTCACAACACTTACTAGGTTCTCCAAACGGTGAGGGTATTTTCATCGTGTTAAACAAGTTGTTACCAATCTACTGAGAAAGCCCAGTAATGGATACTAGTGATTCGATTAATAATACTTGCTAAAACAAATCTATAACACAAATAGAAAACTAATTACTTGGATAATTATATATAAACTATTCAATTTTAATTTCCTTTTCATTCTTCCACTTTTCAGTATTAAACCTCCAATGCTTTGCATCTCCAGTATCATACTTTGAATTCTTCATTGAACCCGATGGAGCATTACAAATCGACAAATTTGCCAAATTGGTTAAATTCATAAAATTATCATGAATAACTTCATCAGTGGCATAATCCACCTTATCAAACCATCTAGTTTCCCAAGTCACCCCAGATTCTTTTTCTTGTTTTCTTAATTCACGCTGTTTGTTTTCAATTAATGACTTTTCGGCGTGGATTAAATTATAATCGGCGCTTCTGATTGCTTCTGCCACTTTAGCCCAAGCTCTTCTTGATTCCAATTCGTGTTGTTCTTCAATTGGTTTGACTTTCAAGTGTTGTGCGGGCACCTTGGATGCATCATAAAATAATTCATCATACTTGGTTGGAGTGCTTGAACCTTTACCGATGTAAGATTTGCCAGACCATTGACCGCTGATTGTAACAAGGGCGTTTTCCTTGGATGCAGTGGCTAATTGATCACGATAGATTCTTGCTTTGAAGGTGTTTTTCTTTCCTGAAACCCATCCTCTACCGGAGTAGTCAATAACAGCCATGTATCCATTAGAGCTTTGGATGTATGAAGTTCCTTCCAATTCCACAAATGGAGAGGCTGTGATTAAACCTTCAATATGCAAAGGTGGTAAAGTGACCAAATATGATTCTTTCAAGTCTTCAAATTCTAGAAGAGCATGTCCAAATTGTTTGATATTAATACTTGTTGTTGAAATGCTCGAAGTAATTCCATTATATCCTTGCAATGTCACATTGTGTTTCATATTCTTGATAGCATAGGCAGTTACCGGTGGGTGATGACTTACTTGTTCACTCAATAAAATGGCTTCACCGTGTACCGAATCACATGGCCATTTTCCAACAAACACTTCCCCCAAGAATGGATTCAATGGTTTCTTTTCCGAACCCATCGTTTCATTTCTTGAACAATATTGAGACTTTAATGTTGAAATAAACCATCTCGTAACCGCAATCATACGTTTCAATCCCACTGCTTCTACTTCATCTTTATTTTCTGGGTCAGAGAGCTTAATCAAGTCAGCATCGACGAATAAATCGGGATGTTCGGCCCAATACTGGGAGTATTCAACTAAGGAAGTGGGTGATAAGATGAATGGGGGTGCCGTTAAGGATGATAAATCACCATTGAATGATGCAATTGATTTCAAAAATGATGTCCATGCACCTGTTTGAGAAGCTGGGGTAGCCATACTTGTTGAGATTCTATTGAAATTACCTTGAACCGAGTACGATATGTATAACAGGAAGAAGAAGACACCTTCAATTGGGAATTGTTGTTAATTATACCAAAAAATCAGCAATTGGGTTTAAATAAGATTTCTTTGATTTTAACAACAAGGTCAGTTTTGTGTCGTGTTTACCTTGTGGGATGGTGGGTTTGCTCGTTCAACTTTATTAACACCTCGTTCCTCCCCCCCCAATCGCATTTGTCGGTTGTGGTTCCCATGCGCAATTAGTTGCTCTACATTGAAATTAAATAATAATAATAATAGTGAAATCTTTTTTCTTCTGTTGCTAAAAAAGGGTTCAATCTTACGACAGACAAACACACACACACACACACATACACAATACTTCACCGATTAATCGGATATGACACGAAAAGGTCCTCGGGTATGTATGCATGAATGGTATTTACGCGTGGTATTTTAGTCATTCACACTGCCACTCCTAGTACTCTGCTCCGCCAGATACATATAGACGACATTGAATGTATCGCCGGAAACCGTTGTGGTTCGAACTATCAATAAAAAGAAGTCTACTGATTAGGACACCAAGAAAACTAGTTGGTACCAGTAAATTTAACACATTCTATTGCAAAATGGTGTGTTTGCAACTTATACTTCTACTATTATTTATATGATAGCAAACGAGTTCATTTCTATTTAAACATCATTTGCTAAGTCTATACGATACTCTAAAGCTTTATATATATCCCTCTCCTGTTTAGCTGGATTGCAATCACCGTCAATACCAACCCGTGGAGGGACAAGATCCCAAGAGATGTCCATACGTTACATTCCAATGTGTTGATACTCATATTCACAAATCCAGTCAGTAAATTTGCAATCAAAAAGATTAATAATCCATTATTATTAGTTGATTCAAGTATCTCCGAGGTAATCTTATTCCCAGGGATTAATTTGTCAATCAAATGATAACCAAGCATGAGAGCCGCATTGTATGACACCACCCACAAGACATAAGGACAATTGGCTAGCCTTCGGGAGACATTGG
>JAKUCC010000297.1:0-12842 GCA_030563365.1 Hemisphaericaspora xylanilytica | reverse complement strand
CTCGCCAAAGAAAACTTGACCGAGTTAGTGGCATATACAGATTTCAATCCAACTACTAGAAGAAATTTCAAATTCTTGCTATCGTTCCAAATGAAGGTGCTAACAGCAATTAAATATGATAAGGTTGCTGTAATGAAAACTCTATTGATACTCTATAATGATCCATCTATTTTACATACTTCATTGAATTGCGGCTAAATATATAAGTAGCTCCACTTAAAATAGTTGTCAATCCAACTAAGCCCCCCAATCCCAGATAATATACTTCCAAATTAGTTGTCATCAAAGCTTCGATCAATGGACGATACACTAAACTTCCAATATAAACCATTTGTAACCCGGTGTTGACCTTCCCTAACATATTTGGATGGACACTAATGGTTGGTTTTTCTCCAATACTAACAAAATTCTTAAATGTCTTTGGATGATCAAGACTTTGCCATCGATAATAAAATGACATAAAACTCAACATTACATCTCTTCCAATTATAATACTGGCTATCCCCAATGGAATTGAATTCACATATGCCAATGATAATGTACATACAGTCATGAGAAACTTATCTGCCAAGGGATCAATAATTGAGCCAACAATTGATTTCATATTATACTTTCGGGCAATGTAACCATCAATAAAATCAGTAACACATGAATAAGTGAAAAGCAGGAGTGCCGCTTTCGATTGTCCCTGTGTAATGAAATATCCAATGAATGGTGTTGTGATTATTCTTGTATATGTTAAAATATTAGGTATAGTCCATAACTGAGATGAAGCCTTCGGTTTTATGTGGTCAAGTGTAGTTTTGCGATCAGGTTCAGTCGAATATCTTCTGAGTTGAGTGTTGAATGTGCTTAATTTTGGAAGATGATAAAGCGGACGTGATACGACTAGTCTTGGTCGGAGTATTCCGATTGGGTTTATAGTTCTCACGAGCATCATTGGTTGTATAGAGAGATAGTGTGGAGGTTACGTCTGGTTAAGATATTTCGGAAAAATTTTTTCTCATCATTTTGGTGTTTATATTTGGTTATGCGATTGGACTGAAAGCACCATGAGAAGCCTTTGTTGTGATAGCATTAAATGATCGATGCTTTAAGAGACCATGTCCCACCAATGTGGTAAAAGAATAGTTGGCGGTCTCTTGAATATTCATTTCCTTCATTTTGGTGAGTGTAGAGACCTCCAAGACATTGAAAGTTTGCTTCCACATATACAACCATTTACCGTAGGTAATTCACCACGTCACATCATCTCATTCCAACCTCCTCTTCTTCTCGTCGTATCTCTGTAACAACACGTTCAATCGATTACTGTTCAAGGTGTACTCATAATCAATCGCCAACCTGCATATAACCACCCTACATGTTTTCCCACCAACAAAAATTTTCTCATGAAAAAGTTTAACAACGCGATTCATCTATTCATTATCAACCATCATCACCATCATCAGTCAATATGTCACTTAAACTCCCTCAAGCACCAAACTCAGGTTTGTTCAAGCAAGGGTACCAATCTTTCTCTAATGTGGATGGTGCCATTGTTAGAAATATCGAAGCCGTTCGTGAAATTTCGTCAATTTTATTGACTTCAATGGGTCCAAGTGGAAGAAATAAGATTATTGTCAATAAATTAGGAAAAAAGTTCATTACTAATGATGCAGCAACCATGCTTAATGAATTGGAGATTGTCCATCCAGTCGTTAAGATTTTGATTATGGCTTCAAAACAACAAGAATTTGAAATGGGTGATAACACCAATTTAGTTATAATTTTAGCTGGTGA
Organism: Hemisphaericaspora xylanilytica; assembly: GCA_030563365.1. Lineage (NCBI taxonomy): Eukaryota > Fungi > Ascomycota > Pichiomycetes > Serinales > Debaryomycetaceae > Hemisphaericaspora > Hemisphaericaspora xylanilytica. Next base: position 11,060 of record JAKUCC010000297.1, on the reverse strand, counting down.
ATTTCTTAATGTTGCAGAAAAATTGTTATCACTTGGATTGAATGTTACGGAAATCATTCAAGGGTTTAACTTGGCTAATAAGTTTGTTTTAGATATTTTGGAAGAGTTAACTGTTGATAAGGTTGAGTCTGTATTGGATGAAGATCAATTAATAAAAGCCGTCAAACCAGTCATAGCTGCTAAACAATATGGTTATGAAGATTTGATTTCAAAATTGGTTGTCCAAGCTGTAAAGTCAATTATCAACCCAAAGAATCCAAAGTCTTTCAATATTGATAATGTCAGAGTTGTTAAAATTATGGGATCTTCTTTATCACAATCACAAGTAATTAAAGGTATGGTATTCCCAAGAGAACCAGAAGGGTCAGTCAAAAATATAACTTCCAAATCTAAGGTTGTAGTATTCACATGCCCAATTGATATTTCTACAACAGAAACTAAAGGTACTGTGTTGTTACATAATGCCCAAGAAATGCTCGATTTCACAAAGGGTGAAGAACAACAATTGGATCAAGCATGTAAGGAAATTAGTGATTCTGGTGTCAAGGTAGTAATTGCTGGTTCTAATGTTGGTGAATTATCATTGCATTATTTCAACAAATATGGAATTTTGGTGTTGCGTGTACCATCTAAGTTTGATTTAAGAAGACTTTGCCAAGTATGTGGTGCTACTCCATTACCAAGATTGGGTGCTCCAATGCCAGATGAAATGGGAGAAATTGATGTGATTGAAACTAAAGAAATTGGTGGTGATAGAGTTACCATATTTAGACAAGACGAATCCATATCTAGAACTGCAACCATCGTGGTTAGAGGTGCCACTCAAAATAACTTGGATGATATTGAAAGAGCAATCGATGATGGTGTTAACTCCATCAAAGGTTTAATGCAAGATGATAGATTATTGCCTGGTGCTGGTGCAGTGGAAATTGAATTGGTCAAGAGAGTAACCGCTTATGGAGAAAGTACCCCTGGTTTATTACAATTGGCAATCAAGCATTTCGCGAAAGCATTTGAAGTGATTCCAAGAGTATTGGCTGAAACCTCAGGATTTGATTCCTCCGAAGTATTGAGTAACCTCCATGCGGCACATGCCAGTGACGACGGGTTATCAATGGGTATTGACATTGACAGTGGTGATTTAATAGATGTTAAGCAACCGGGTATATATGACATGTTGTCTACCAAAAAGGCGGCTATTTCCTTGGCCGTGGAGGCCACAAACACAATTTTATCCATTGATCAAATTATCATGGCCAAGAGAGCGGGTGGTCCGGTTATGCCAAAACAGCCAAGACCAGGTAATTGGGATCAAGATGATTAAATAGATTAATATATAAACCTTATTTAGGGTAATGATTTCCCGATCTTAATAAAATCTCTAATTTTTTGAAGGTCTTTATCTCCTTTTTCATCTTCCACTCCTCCACTTACATCATATCCAATTACATTCTTAACATTTACCGTGTCGCTTAAATTCCCAGGATGTAACCCACCGGCGAGCAATACCTTTGTAAAGTCTAAATTCTCACTTATATATTCCCAATCTATAACCTTCCCTTCCCCACCTGCTTCAGAATCTAACAACGGTATACTAACCGAACACCCCTTCATCATTTCCACTGAATGGTTCCTCAAATCATCGAGTTCCTTGGGCAACACATACCTTGGAATAATCCCAAATTTGAAATCTGAATTATGTTCAATAAATCCCAACTTATCTTCACTTCCATGGATTTGTATAAAATCCAACTCGAGATCATTGGCAGTTGAAAAGACATCCTCAAGGGATTGGTTCCGGAAAACACCAACCAAAAAAGGTCCATTTTCCATCAATACTCGAGACACGGTTTCAAAATATTCATTGGGATCATTAAACGATTGCGAGATCAAGTATTGGTGTATTTCCTTTGGGGTCATTAGTGCTCTGTTTCTTGATTGACGGGATTGTTTGACATTGGTTGAGATTTCCCGGGCAACATCGTGGGAGATTGTTCGTGCCCGGTTGGGCACTAAAATGCATCCTAACAAGTCTGCACCATTATCTATAGCTGCGTTTGCCGCTGATGTTGTCTTAATACCGCAAATCTTAACCAAACGTGGCATTTAAAGAGGTTGTTCAGGATAATTACAGATAACGAGGTGACGGAATAAATTTTTCTTTTTTTTTGCCGGTATTGATTTATAAACTCTATCTAATTAATTTACTCACTTGTTTCCTTACGGAAGAATTTACCAATGTTTTTAATATTTTCATTGAATTTATTGACATGCGTCTCACCAGTCATTGCAAACTCTCGTAAATTCTTTTCAAAGTTATTCATCTTTACAGGTAAGATCTTGGGTGATTTCATATCAGGCACAGGAGTTGCCACTCTTGAAGAATGACCAGACAAACTCAATCCATCTTCACCATCGTCCAAGTTCATCAATAACGGACAACTGGTGATTAAGGTACCATTGTCTATGGTTAATTGTAATTTGAAATTTTCCACGTAGTTGTGCTGTGAGTTTTTGTTTATCTTCTTTAGATTTAACACTTTAACAAAGTTCTGGATCGATTTATCCCCAATTAATTCAAAATAACTTTCAATTACATTTTCAACTGGCAAATTTGGCACCATAAGTAACTTCAATAATGATTCTAAATCATGGAAGTGATTAATGACGAATTTTTGGTATGATTTAGAACTTGTGTTCTCCATAGGATTTGAATCGTCGTACTCCGGGTCAGAATACATAGGGAACCTTAATGCCAATTCCTTCAAACTTGAAACATCTAAAAGGATTTGTTCGAAACTTGACACATTCGATGTATTGACAGTTTTCAAATTATTCGCGATCAAAGTCACCAATAATTCTACTAACTTATCGTTGAAGTTTCTGATATAGCTCTCTCTGATGATCAATGGCAATGCAACCAGTATATTCTTTATCGTTACTTTCTTCAATTCTACCATATATGATGAGACGTCATTTACCGCTTCCAATTCTTGCCAATTAAAGTTGACAAACTCACGCCAGCAATATTTATAATCATTTGTCAATTTGACAACCAAAGTAGAAATGCATCGATTGATTAACTGGTAATATATTTCCTTGCTTGCATCAAATGAAGGAATCTTATCCTTATAATCTTCGTGGATTATGTTGGCAATCTTTTCTGAAATGCCATCAATGTTATTAACAATATAATCACCTGTATTCAAAATCATTGTTAAGTATTTTAATGATTCTATTCCACTACCTAGTTCATTTTCATTATTGGGCATAATTGGTAATAATATCCGATTATGATATTCAAACAAATACTTGCTGAAGAGTTTAGCCAATTCTAACAAGGTTTCCCCATTGGTTAATTTCAAGATTTGTGTCAATATCTTGTGGAAACTTTTAAATAAGTCGGTTGCTGAAACTGCAATATTCGGTACATTATTAACCCGCAACACGGTGTTTATATCTTGAATATCTTTGAATTCCTGCGGTAATTGTGACGTGGCTGAAAACTCAAGCAATTTTCCGTTAAGAGACTTTTCTTGTTCTTGAACCCAAATTGATAAATGTGGCTCGAATACCAGAGATATCAATTGATTGAAGTCTGTGGTTTGAAATATTTGGTTTAAACTTCTTTCAAATTCCAATGTTGTCGTCAAGTTGTCTAATAATGTCTTAGAATCTGGTTTGGTTCTTGATAGTAAGTTGGACAAATCCTTCTTTGTCAATCTGCAAAACATCTTTGTTATTTCTACTTCGATTCTCCAATCCTGCGGGAAAGCCTTTGCATACCTTGTTTGAATATCCTTTAATATTTTGTTAAAGTAAATGTATCTTCGGTCTAAGTTATCAAGTGACCCTGCTTCATCCGAATTATTGAATATTGCTTTGATATCTTTCAATTGCAAATTATAAAACCAATTTAGCAACTTATCTTTATACTTCAAATCAATTAATTCCAAAATCTTACACCCATATGTCAATTGCTCCTCATCTCCGGTGTATCTGTGTTCCATATAGTCCTCAAAATCGATAAATATGTCATCTATTAGTTTGTTTTGGGTATTGACAATCATTAAATTAATTCGATTAATTTCATCAATTGAACGGTACGGTTTGAAAAAGGTCAACAATTCCTTCATAACGCTTAGCAACAGTAATATTTCCTTGTAATCACGAGTTGGTATTATCTTGCTTAATGTATTGTATGCATTTATTAACATTTGCAATCTCTTTAGAACAGTCATTGAGAGGACAAGGTTCTTCTTGTAACGATCTAACCTTTGAATTGAACTAGTCATTAATGTGATCGATTCTTGGGTATTTGCGGAGCTAGTTTTGACATCATGAATATCCCCAATTAATGATCCTATTTCTTTGCTCAAACTGGATGACGTGTTTCGTACATCATATTCCTTGATTTCCCTATTGATCTCGTTCTGTATTTGTTGTTTATATTTATGGGTATGATCCAACAACTGAGGGATCTCCTTCAACGTCTCAGGAGAATTGAATATCTCATTAAGATGAGTAGTTACATCAAAGTTGGGAGTATCCATTATTTTATTTCAACTTCGCCGCTTGATGGATGAATATTCAATGGTGCTAATTTGGTTAGTCTTTTGGTATCTTTTTTGGTAGCACCAAATGGGTTCGACTAAACTCGCACTTTGCGATAATTTTCGTTTACACATGCGGATCAACAACTAGTCGAAGAAGAGACGATTTAATCACAACACGAACAACAAACAAGGAATGAGTGATACGACACTTGCCTTATGAAACTACGTTAAAGAGAACCCTCGTGTTCAGGCCATCGTTTGTGATTGTATCATGTTTGTCAACAGGAGCATTTCTCATCAAATGCTTTCCTCCCCTGTCAATGATATCTGGCAATATAGAATGAAGATTTCATTCCTGGCAAGAGATCAATCTAGAGTAAACACGACCAACCCAAATACTAGGAAAATCAAGACAGAAGAAATTGCCAATGTCATATCGGTGATAGCGACAATGTAGGGAAAGATACACAAATCTTGATCTTCCAGTTTTCCCTTTCCATATAGCTTCCTGATATAATCGTAAAAATTTGTTGTAACAACTTGTAAAGAGTGTTTCTGATTTCCTTTGAATCTTTTATAAATGCAGTTAAACTTTTGTCACAATATTTCAATCAGGGAAAGTGGAACAACTGTTCATGAAGCAACTGTTGCTTATTCAGTTATTGTTTCACTTTCTGACTATGCAAAATTTACTTTCCTTCGAAATCGGGTTAGAAAGATCACAAGCATATCTTTGTTTAAACCTCTACATTTTCCCTTGGAATGGGAAATCGCTTGCAATTTGGTTCTTTTCTTTTAGCACTATACAACCATTGCATTGAATCGAGATATTAACTGTATTCAATAGCAACATATCATAACTATTAACCTCACCTAGTCGATTTGAAACTCATTTGTGCTACCATATTCCAGTGCTGTAATTTGGGGGGTCACACATAAACTTTTTCTTCTTTAAGTAAAAAGGGCTAAAGTTCCACAAAACCACAAAAAAAACAAGAAAATAAAGCAAAATCTTTTTACAACCAAATTGAGTAAATCCCACCAATCAATCGGAACTTTTACAGCCAACCAGCCAACACATACTCAATCGTATCGCACCCCGATCAGCATTCCTATAAAGAAACAACAAACAATCAATTGATTGATCACATTACAGCTATACCCAGGTCTACTATCATATCTTTATGGCTCGCTTTAAATTAAGCATACACAAGAAGAATAAGCAATCGGCAGACGATACTTTATCATCAGCATCTTCTTCAATTGGATCAGGATTGAAAAACAAAAAGAAGGGCCCAATCGATCAATCAAGCATTACCCAATCTCCAACATCATTGTTTAGAGAACTGTCTCAGACTTCACAATCACGTGCGATGCCTCTGTATCAACAATCTCCTCCTCAACAACAACAACATCAACAATATCAACATCAGCAACAGCAGCAGCAGCAGCAGCAACAGCCTCCTCCGCAACAGTATCAGAGATACTCGCCGCTCCAACAGCAGGGACCAATGGGTCAGCAACAACATCAGCAACAACCCCATCCGCAATTACAATCTCACGCAAAACCCCTAAGATCACCCAGACCATATACGGAAGAAGCGTCAGGGCAGAGAGGACCTTATCTCCCCCAAGTGACAGGAGCATCACTGACAAATCCATGGAGAAGATTCAAACTTTTTGATTCACCATTCCCACGGTACAGACATGTAGCCGCCTCTATTACTAGTGAAAAAAATGAAATCTTTTTGATGGGAGGTTTGAAGGAAGGTTCGGTCTTTGATGATACTTGGAAGATTATCCCCCAAGAAAATATTGACGGTGAGGTTTTAAATTACGTTGCGCAACATGTGGAAATAGCCAATCAGATTAACCCTCCCGCAAGAGTTGGGCATTCCGCCGTGTTGTGTGGTAATGCATTTATAATTTATGGAGGTGATACTGTTGATACAGATGCTAATGGGTTTCCCGATGACAACTTTTACTTGTTCAATACCAACAACCACAAGTACACAATTCCAACCCATATATTGAATAAACCACATGGAAGGTATGGACATACCATTGGTGTCATTTCATTAACTCCAACGTCATCCCGTCTCTATTTGTTTGGTGGACAGCTAGAAAACGATGTATTCAACGATTTGTACTTCTTTGAATTGAACTCGTTTAAGTCCCCAAGGGCTTCTTGGGAATTGGTTAAGCCCAAAAATGGTTTCAAACCACCACCTTTGACTAATCATTCGATGACTATTTATCATGATAAGATATATGTCTTTGGTGGGGTATACAATAACGAAAGAGTAACTAATGATCTTTGGATGTTTGATGCAGTCAATGATACTTGGACGCAACTAGCAACAAGTGGCAACATCCCTCCTCCTGTTAACGAACATTCGAGTTGTATTGTTCAGGACCGCTTGTATGTTTATGGAGGAAATGACTTTAGTGGTGTTATTTATAATTCTTTGTATGTTCTTGATTTGAATTCCCTTGTGTGGTCTAAATTGATCCAATCAGCTGAAGAAAATGGACCTGGTCCAAGATGTGGCCATTCGATGACATATTCTCCTAAGCACAACAAATTGATCATAATGGGTGGTGATAAGAATGATTACGTTGATTCGAATCCTAACAATATCAATGCATTTGAGGATTTCAATGAGCGGGTGGCAGGGACTATGATATATGAATTGGATACGGGTATGGTTGACCAATTTTTGGATAGCAATCCACCTATTGCAGCTGCTGAGACTGCTGTTGTACAGAATCTTGATCACGACGATGTTGCCGGCAGTACATCACCAGGCGCGGAGGACTTTTCCACACCCAACGTCTCTCCGACAGTCAACTCCTCTGCGCCGATGGCTACAGATACAGACATTACCCAATCTCTTCCGAGCCCAAGCCCTGAGAATATTGATGAATTCGAGCAAACAAAGCAAGTCAAGTCAGCAACTAGCAGTGGTCAATTTGAAAGTCAAGATGGTATTTCAGCTGATAGAGTAATTTCTGACTCTGAACGGTTGTCCTCAAATGTGGGAGTTGAAGGTGTCGCCGCGGCCGGCTTGGTTGGTGCAGCCCTCGCCTCGAGTATTTCGTCTCCGCCAGCTACCCGCGATGACAATAAGATCAAACAGATTGTCGCCCAATTAACGAGTGAGCTTAATGCATTGAAGATTTCCACGAAGGAGCAGATGCAACGTGCAACAGAAAAGATTGAAAGTTTGGAAGAACAAAATACGATGTTGCGACAAGCACAGGAGCATGATAATGAAAACTTTACTAAGCAATTGTCCGAGAAGGATGCGTTGATTGAGGAACTACAAACAAATTCAGAGTCGGTGGAAGTGAAGGACGTTGAGCCAGTTGACTATAAATTGGAGAAGGTGGAGTTGGACAATAAGTTGCTCTATTTAGAACAAGAAAACACTCGTTTACAAGAAAAGCTTGCGGATTTTGAACCTTTTATGAATAATCAAATTGGTGAATTAGATGAATTTCAAAAGATTATCAAGTCACAAGATGAAAAGATTGAGCTGTTGACCGAAAGATTACAAGACGAAGAAGTTTTGAAGAAGGAGGTCAATGATTGGAAAACCAAATATGACAATTTAGCTTTGGAATTTGATAATTATAAAGCAATTCACTCGGAAGATCAAAACTTGGAACAAGATGATTCGACTGGAGAAGGGGAGGAAGATTCTGAGACTACTGCGAATAGATCAATCTCTAGCACAACTACAAGAAATGCGAGAGTTGATATTGCCAATCGCTTGGAGACTTTGATCAATTTATGGAATATAAAGAATGGTGAAAGTTCTTCCTCACAGAGAGAGGTGCATACTCCTGAAAATAATCCTGTTGTTTCCAAATTACAAAAGCAAGTTGATGAGCTCTTGGAAACCAATAGACAACGTGAATCGGAGACCAGCAAGGAATTGGAAGATATGAAACTTCAACTAGAAGAAAAAACGGGGATTTTGGAGGAATTGGAAGCAAATTATAAGGAAGCAATTCAATCGGTCAATAATACGAGCAAAGCGCTCAAGATTAATCAAGAAGACTTGGAGCATCAAAAGATGTTATTGGAGAAATTAACCAAAGAAAATAACGAGTTAAAGATGTTTAAAAAGGCCAGTAGAAGAGTCAGCTCAAGGAGCGCTACTCCTATACCAGAAGATGAAGAATTAGTTTCTTCGAAGGGTGCGGATATCGAAGCTGATGAGGACCAGATTAAGACCGCCCATTTGAATATGAAGATCAAGGATCTTGAGGCCGATTTATACATTTTGAGACAAGAACGAGACCAATTGAAGGAGAATGTAACGGCATTACAGAAGGAACTTTATTTGGCTCAGAATGATGGTTGATGTATTTTTATAATTAATTGTTAATGTTTTTTTTGTGTTTAGTATATCTTCCGTTCGTATATTAGTATATTTTCTTGAATGAAAATTCCGACAATTTGAAAGTGTCTAATGTAAATCAGAAACTAATTGAGATACCACCTTTATTGATGGTTCATCCCGGTTTGGAAATCATCCAGCAAGCGATGGACGTCTTGTTAGTAAGATAAATTCGAAATAAATAATCGTGTCTTGCGTGTTATTATAAGTGTACATCCTATAGAATAATACATAAATCTCTCTTTTACTCGTTTAATGCATTAATTGAACTGTCAGTACCAGTACTAACAGATTCGTTATTTGTCTCTCCGCTTGCAATTAATCTATCATCCTTTGATGACATATAGTTTGGAACAAAGTCTCCCACCTCTCCCGGGACATGATACAAATCGTCATTGATAAATGAGTCTTGGCGATGAGGAGCACTAGCAGGTGGTCTCGATGTCGGATTTGAATTATCATAGGTGAAAAAATTCAATTGATTGGAATTTTGCGGTGGTTGCTCCAGTTCAACTTGGTCTTGATTTAAATTCTGCTCTTCGTTGTTACTATCCTCGGATATTGGAGTTGGTTGATTTCTTATCTCTTCCGTATGCTCATCATTATGCTCTTCATCGACCGGGGGCGCTGAAGGTAATAATCCCGATTCATGGGCGCGCATTCTTTCCTTTTCACTCAATTCTGAATGGCTCTGTAACATGGTCATGAAATTGTGATTTGGTAAAGGTGGTGGATTCTCATAATCTTGAATCATAGGTGGTACCGAGTGAGGAACGGCTGCAGGTGGTGGACCCACAGGGTGTGACCCATTATGGGATTCAAAATATGGAGGGGTTTGAAAGCTACTGATCTCATGAGACTCTGGAATCGGGTTGATATACGGTGTTCGTGATTGTGGAATATGGGATGGCATGTGGGGGAGGTGGGGATGTGGATGTGGATGTGGTGATGATTCCGAAGTTCTACTCATAGATCCAACATCAGATATCTGTGGCGGCGATCCTGTAGTTCCAGTATGGGTATCTGTTCCAAGTGGGCTTAACTCGTGCGAATTCAGTGACGATGATCTTCTTGAATTCTCTTCAGTTGCTAGTTGACTCCCAGTTAAATTGTTGTTACTCTCTCCTCCCAGCCTATGGGTACCAATGACTATTTCCGTTGTAATTTGTAAGAATTTCTTCAGCCGCTTGAATCTGTCAGTATTAATAAACGAAGAGCGCTCGGTCTGGTGGTGTAATGATGTCATCGTATTTGAATTGTGGAAATTAAAATTGAATCTGTACGCCTCTGAATTAGAAGTATTTCCACTTTCTGTCAACGGATTGGCGTTATTTGCACTTGCTGCAACTGCAGCTGCGACCGAAGTGTCGGGCAGACGAGAATCTCCACTTTCAGACTCTAATCCGACTGATTTCCCTGATAAATTTATAAGAACGTCAATAAAATATTGAAATGAAACTAGTGGACATCCTACTATGGTGGGGAATGCATCTGCGGGGACTCTTATACTTGTGTTAATTTCTGATCGAAATGTAACCGGGTCGACATATAACGGTAAAACCAGTTGTTGCAAATCCTTTCTGAACGATTCAACTGCACCATCTGCACCATTATCCAAACGGCATACTCTGACGAATGTTACTATTATCCCATTTAGATCTTGAATTTTCTTTAAATGATTAATTGAAAGTTTTATCGGTATCAACTCACCTCGTAAGTATCCTCTTTGGGGAACTTCAAGTATGACATTAATTGCTTGTGATTTGTTGGTTATTGAAGACAGACTCGGACTGGATAGAGCTTGGTGTGGGGAGTGAACCTGCGCTTGATTGCCATCGCTGGATTGATGGTTGCTTGTTGTCTGTTGCGGTTGCTGTTGCTGTTGTTGTTGTTGTTGTTGCTGATACTGGCTATCAACAAGGGATACTTGGTCTGAATTATTTGAAGAAAGTGTACTGCAAGTATTTACAGTATTAATTGTTGAAGCTGAAGATTGGGTCCGAGAAAGTTTCTTTGAATTTCGAGGGTCTTTTAATATTAGCCGCTTTGGTTTAGGTCGTGATAAAGTTGACACATCTATAGGATTTACCAAATT
>JAKUCC010000296.1:0-12876 GCA_030563365.1 Hemisphaericaspora xylanilytica | reverse complement strand
TCGGTTGCATGAAATAATTCCATGCCTAAACAAAATATATGAAATATGTACTTATCTTACATAACCAAACGAATATAATGATTCAGTTCAAGTCAAGGCCGAGATCAAAAGACAAACAACGGCTACTAATTTCGAAACAACAACGCCTGTACTTCCTGAATCAACTTCAGTTGCCCCGCTGGTGGGAACTACATCCTTAATCACCTCAATATCCTCCTCATCGGTATACCTAGCCTGGGCCACTGACATTTTCAAATCATCAATGTCAAACACCATATATATGCTACGCAATATATCATCTCCGACCAAGGTGAGTCTGTCATCCTCCAGCTGCACAGTAGCTGCATCCCTAAGTGTCAAAAAGCACTGGTCACTAGCGAAACGGATGATTAAATTCGAGACGGGTACAGCTATCGTCTTGGAACCAAATGAAATTTCTATATTTGTATCGTTCGGGAAATTGCATGGAATCTCGTACATATTACGTTTTTTCAGGAATGTTAGACCCAATACTTTCCCTAATGCGGCAAATGTATCAGGAAGTAAATAAGAGAAAGTTGAGCCGGTATCTAGTACAACAGTAGTCTTCTTTCTCGTGAACTTATTGGTCGCTGAACTATTTGACACAGCCATTGAATCAACTTCAATTTGGGTGCGGCTTACATCTTTCGATCCCTTATCCTTGACTATGGGAAGGGTAACTAAATTCCCTTCGTATTTTGCATGATCAATTGCACCAAATAATACGGTTCCGGTGGATGCGTTGGGACCATTTAAATATATCGAGTATAGTGCTTTGTTGATTAACCCTTGAGACCTCATCCTCATAGGTAAGTTGTCATACCTAACTCCGTATTCTTGAGTAGTTTCTAATGTTGGTAGTCCAATCCCCAAAATACCCGTTGCTGCACTTGTCTCGTTCGCGATCCCAAATAAAAGGTCATTCACCTGAACACCGCCAACAACAACATTATCATGTCCCCAAATTCCGGTGGCATTGTCTCCATCAACATATTCCATAAAAAAATCTGGTAATGTGTGGTTTCTCGTGAATGAGGATGACCTTTCGGGTGAAAATGAACCCGCGGCAAGGCAAATGTTGTCATCATTTCTGCTTCGGAGACGGTGCTTTTCCCTCCGGTTCATCTTTTGCAGAGGATCCGGTTTTAGTTCGGGGAGCTTCGTCGCATGGCAAATAACGTCGTCAGACATAACCCATAAATCAGATGAGCCGGTATCAACGTGAACTTCAACTTTGTCTTTATTAGACCCAATTTCCAAGGAAGCTGTATAGACTATTACTTTGTTTTCTAGAGCCATTTCTACCGATCCTTCTTGGGTTTCTCGTTTAATGGATGAATCATAGCTAGGTGATAAATTGTCTCTTGAATCTCTTCGAACGATATCAAAGTCAATTCTGGGAACATTCAAGTTCTTTGCATCAGTAAAAACCAAAGCTGCTGCAAATGTATATAAGAATAGATTAATATGCATACTTTCTTTCTCTTAAATTTTGTATGTAATAAACTTGTTGATTATTAAGAATATCTTGCGGAAGACATTGTAACTTTGCTTGCCCTGCTGTTCTTTATATACTTAGTAGATCTATGTCTACCTATACTGTCTCATCTTGTATGTTTATTATGCAATAACAGATACGTAACCACACGAGCAACGTTCTATTTTTATTTTCAGCCCTGGTCAGGCGTGCAGCGTTATCATTGTGATGACCAAAATAAGTTTGAAATTTTCAAGTCAAATTACTCTTCAAGAAATGATACGGGAATTGTACACTATTCCTATAATTCAATCACGTATACCTTCTTTTGGTAGATATGATACCTATGTAGTGGAACGAGAGGAATACAACTGGGCATGTTGTGTTCCATGAAATCACTCCACAACCTTACACTCAAATAGATAGCGTGGTGGATGTTGTGAACATCAAAAGCTCTCCAAAGACAACTGATCTAGATTAGCAACCAATATTTTGAAAGTCTGAACGCCGTGTCATAAATCCAGCATCATCTGGTGAACTCAAATAATAATCTCTTGCGGGATCACGGGCTAATTAAAAGAAATTAGCACCACTAAATAGGAACTCAAGAAAAAGAAAAGAAAAATAAAGACGACGTAAGATCTCGCAGAGATGATGGGGCACTTGTCGATTAGTTCAATGCCACCTAAATATCTAATCAAATAATAAGCGTGACCCAAATATCTTGATAAGATTCAAATTCTCTTGTTGCAAGGTTGGATAATTCTTTTGTGGAGTCCATGAAACTAATGATAGGATTCGAGTGGCTAATGCAACAAGATTCCATCCAAACAAATCGTATGCTATTCCTGTAACGTTTGGATATTCTCATACAATTAGATATTTTTACTGCATTACATGATAGAGGTAGCTTATCCGTGTAGATATTACAAATATCAATAGGCCGAATTGTATGCAAAACATGATTCGGAGGGGCTACATTATGTTCCCCTTAAGCTCTGATGACGAACTCTCCTTGATAACTAGTCCTTTGGTAATAATGCTAAGGTTAGTTGATCTTGCACCGGATCCTGAACTAGATCTTTTCATATAATATTTGGGGAGTTAATTCATCATCATCAACTATGTCCACTTTCCCCGTCGCTTCTTTGATGTATTCCTTCTGTTGTTTGGGAATGACACTAGATTTGGCAACAATCTTTGGAAAAATAGATACCCACAGGACCACCTCAATAAAATTATGTGTGAAAACAGGTAAAATGCTCCAGGTTAGATTGCCACCAGTTCCTTGAATAGAGCTTGAAGATACTTTTGCAGGACATATAGCGAAAGTCGTTAAACTTAATCCACCTCGTTCTTGATGATCGTTATAAATGATTCTGATTTTGGGATTATGTAATGTATGTGTGATCAAAACTGAGCATGCTTGATTATAGCCTTATTAATTTGACCGGCAGGTATCTTAAATTCCGCACCCTCATTATTGCCAGGGGGCAGGTCTCCCTTGTTGAAGTTGATGTGGGTTATATATACCGTTTAGGGTTTAGTCATTCTATTATCTCTATCAAACAATCAAGAAGAAATAAGGGATATATGGACAGTTTCAAGTGGAAACGCTCTTTCATGCTGCAAGTGTTGCAAAAAAATACAAGATTTGACAAACACCACAGGGATATAGATATTAGTGTGGGGATCGCATGTTAATCAACTTCCAAATATGAGCGTCCCATACCAGATGCTCAGACCATGTCCTTTGTGGGAAATTCATGGTCAATACAAGACTATTAATAAAGTTGCTGTTTTGAATCAAGATTCGAATTTTGAAGCTAATATTGAGGTCCAATCTCAGATCCCATCTACTCCGCATCTCCTCCTAGTAGTTAAGAGATATAAAAGCGGCATTTTAATGCAAAAACCTAAAGTTAATAATTCACAGAAAGAAAGGAAGAAATTTATTATACTTTCCGTAAAACGAAGATGTTCCATGTTCCGTGTTGAGTTCCTGTATGAGAATGTAGAATGATTTATCTATGCAACGTTGCAAACAACAACACCCAAAACTGGATAGTATGGCAGATCACCCACGGTCGACAGATTTAGTTGATGGTGGTTAGCACTGATGTTGCTAGTGGTTTGCCTGTTGGTATTTTGAGGAGAGCTAGTACTCTATGGACAGCACTGATTCAGAATGCCATGCCAAGTATACTTAGATGTAATACAGCATGGTCCATAGTTGGCTTATGTTATTTGCGGTTTACTCTCCCCAATCATAAAGCTGATGAGAATTATCAGGGTTAAACCAATACCCGCCTATTTTTCGATTAGAGACTTTATAATGCTGCTAGATTTTGCATTATATTTTTAGCTACCATCTCGGAACGCGTTCAGAAAATATACAATCCACATAGAACATAACTTTAACTATCCGTAAAGTTGTCTATTCTGCTAATAATATGAACTAAATTGGCGGAATAGCTTTCTTAAATACAAAACACTAACAGTAATAAAGCGACTTTATAACTAAGCTAACCTCATTGTGAGTAATCAACTAACCAGATCAAATTCTGTATGAAACCAACCCTTTACAAGAATTATGAAAATTCAGAACGAAGTACGCTATGAAGTAACTAGATTTCCACAACCTTCTAAATGTAATTATTGCAGTGATCACCCACAGTCCTAACCACGGCTTTGACCGTGTGTGTGAGTTCCGTGTGGAATAAGCCCGCTTCCATTGCCCTATTGGTTTCACCTGGATATCTACAAGTATATCTCGTAATCTACGAAACTCCTTTGGATATTCCGTTTTACCGTCACGAAATTCCGAAGCTGTAGAAACTAACCTTACAACCACTTCTTCAAGGGTAAAAAAATACGATGCTTAAATAGAATTATATAAAAATAGCTATTGAATCCCAATTAAAAGAAAAATATCTCTCATTATACATATACTCCCCTGTCCGCTCCCAGATTATGCTAATATCGAAAACAAAACTCCACTAATAAGTATATACATCAAGTTTGAAGCCGTGATCCGGACACCCGCCGAATCTTTACTATTACTACTATTATCATCCTCATTCGCACCAGTAGTAGGAACCGCATCTTTAATCACCTCGATATCTTCATCATTAGTATATCTGACTTGGGCAATTGACACTTCAAAATCGTCAAGGTCAAAAACCACATATGCGCTTCGCAATATATTATCGCCAAATAACATATATGGAGAACTTGAACTTTGTTCCAACACTCCCAAGATGCATTGGGTTCTACTCACGGGGAAGATCAAATCTTGAACGGGGACAGTAATTGTCTTCGATCCAAACTTAATATCAACTTCAAACCCAGCGGGGAAACTACATGGGATCAAATAGGCCCCAATCGAACTTGAAAATGTTCCTCCCAAGGCATTTCCCAATGCTTGTAAAACCGAGGAATACACGTAGGATAAAGTAGACCCGGAGTCCAACACGACGGTGTTTTCATTGGGCATGACGGTAACGGTGTTGGTCCCATCGGTGACTGTCATTGAATCAACAATGACCTGGATTCTAACTGGGTCGCTGAATCCGGTGGTTTTTTGCATGGGGAGGGTGACTAAATTCCCTTGATACTTTGCATGGTCAATGGCGCCGAATAATACGGTTCCAGAGGCAGTATCGAAATCATTCAAGTATAATGAATATAATGACTTATCAATTAATCCCTGGGCTTTCATTTTCAAGGGGAGGTTTTCATAAGTGATTCCAAATCGGGTAGTTGTTTCTAATCCTGGCAATCCAATTCCCAAAACACCAACGTCAGAAGATGTTTGATTGGCAACTGCAAATGATAAGTTATCAACCTGTACCCCACCAACGACGACATTATCATGTCCCCAAATACCAGTTGCACTAGTTCCATCGGCATATTGAATCTCAAAGAATGGTACTGTTGTGTTTTCCTGGAATGAAGATGAGCCTTCAGTCGTGAATGAACCTAAGGAAACACAGTTGTTATTATCACCACTACCTGAGCCACCACTATTGCCTGGACTAGACCCTGGAGCAGGAGCCAAAGTACCGGGACCCACAGCTACTGTAATTGTTGTTTCGAATTCTGCCTTTTCTTGCGCAGTTTTTGATGGCGATTCTTGATTGTCATCATCATCACGTTTTCTCGATTCTCGTTTAGTAACTACTCCGGTACCTGTACCAAAGAATACGTCACGTTGTTCCTGTTGTTGTCTTTTTCTGTTTTGGACAAGACAATTCACATCATGAGACATGACCCATAAATCCGAAGAACCGGTATCAACCAAAACCCCGACTTTGTCTTTATTTGATCCGATTTCTAGCATTGCTTCATAGAATGTTTGTTTATTGGTTATAACCATTTCCACTGATCCTTCTGGAGTTTCTCGTTTAACTAGTTTTGGACTTGAGTCATCCCTGGGTGCTAAATTGTCTCTTGTGTCACCCCTACGAACATTAAAGTCGATTTTGGGGACGAATTGGTTCTTTGCGTTGGTAAACACCAACAAGGCTGCAAAGGTATATAGGCAAAGATTTATATGCATGTTATTCTCGCAGTTAAAAAGTCAATTAAGCTACTTCCGGAAAGGGGGGTGTGTGGTTTGGTGTCAGATGGGTTAACTGGAAGGAGTGGAAGTGTAGTTATATATATATGTAGGTGTGTGTTTGTGTAATATGTATACTGGAAAGGCAGCTCCTCTTTTGCATAGCCATAAGAAGGGTTAAAAAAAGCAATGACTGGTTGTATTTAGTAGTATCCGATTTACGTTGTGGGTCATCCAATGGCCATGAAGGTTGACAGGATGAAAAATATTATTTTTATTTTTATTTTTATTTTTATTAGTAGTGGTAGTAGTAGTGTTAGTAGTAGTAGTACTAAATAGTAATATGAAATACTGGAAATGAATAATTAATTAATAATGCTAAGAGTTTTTTATTTTTTTATTTTTTATTTTTTTTATTTTTTTTTTTTTGGCTACTATTTAAAACTCACCAAACTCAGCCTTGTTTTTTTCTACTTGCACTATACACAAATGCACCTTGACTAACCAGTATTCGAGTTTGACCCTTTATGACCAACAAACAAACACAGCAGGTTAGACTATTACTCGTCGTCATTATTGAAAATCAAGACAATATGCAATGACCATTATATTAAATCCATTGTCATGGTCATCTCATCTCATCTCATCATCCCGTAAATGAGAATATTTTTAGAACAAAGAAAACCAATTGTGTCTGTTTGTCTGTCTGTCTGTCTGTGTGTTTGTGTGGAGAGGGGAGAGAGGGGAGCAAGGAAATGGAACAGGTGTAGTGAAATGATTGTAGTGAAATGTTGTATTGTTTGCTTTGACAACCAAACAAACTGATGGAAGATTAAAAACAATGGCAAAAGTTAAAATTATTTAACCGATCGTAATTATTTTTTTTTTTTGTTTTCTATTTTGCCTCTTAGTAGTTCAATCTGATGATGACGTAACCATAATTTTTACGTATATACGCGTGGGTTGGTGGGGAATAAAGTACCCGTATCAACCGAGTGGCTCCACTGCCATGCCCTTTATCAAACCAGTCCAACTACTATGGAGTGATACCGTGCATTTGAGCCTTGGTAATGACTTGAGTTGGCATTCGTCAAATACTGCCTTATACACATCATGAAAAAGAAAAAGTACATTTGCTTTTTGCGCTCGTCCCAGTTTGTGTGTTTCTAAATATTTTTCAAACCAAACATCCAAGAAAAAAACAAAATGGGTGGTTCTCTCATTTGCTCTCCATTTGGGATTCTCCTCTTTGGTTGCATTTTATGCCATCCACCTTTAATCCATGCGGTAATTAATATACCCACTATTGGAACGTCAACTATTATGTTTCAGACTTACCTTATCTTTTTGCAATGCCACTCCACAAGGCTAAAATCAAATAGTGATCCGCAGTCATGAAAAAACTCAGCCTTTTGTCACAACCCAGAAGTTCCACAGCTTCCGTAACATGTAGATTCCAAGAAGGTACTCATTTATCCATCTGCCAGATCCCATCTCCTATGGTCTCCAGTGGGAAATCTAGATTATCATGGTAGGGGGTCTGTTTCAACCAGATAATTTTTTCTGCAACCAAAAGAAAATAATGGGATTTTTTGAAACTTCTAAGTTGTTCGTTGTTTCTTTTCACGTAAATCGGCCCGAGAGAGAAGATGCAGCAATTGCCTGTCCATACCCCCCATAAAAGGTAACAAAATCGGATTTCGGGGGCTTAGTTCGTAACGACCCAATCTTAATGAAACTCTATAAACGCGCCAAGCAAAAGTGCGTATTTATTTATATTCAGTTCTGTTATGTTCTTGTCTTTTGTCTTTTGTCTTTTGTCTTTTGTCTTTTGTCTTTTGTCTCTGGTTTGGTTGTTTCATAATCGGTTGATGACTATAGATAACCAGGAGCTGCGGGCAGTTAATGTACATGATACTCCTTGACTCGACATAAGATAATCCTGGAAGTACCCAAGTTCTCAAGTTGCCAAACTTGCAAAATAGTCAGATTTTGTGATTTAATTTTTAAGGTTTATCTGATCTACTTATTTTTTGACACAACTTAAATTTAGAGATATTTTATAACAAAAGGATTATTATCTTATGCAAAAATGATTCTGACTTGAGGAAATCTAGAATAAATCTATAATCTATAATCTATGCTATGTATGTTTTAGTCAACGCATTTAGCATATTTTATAAATGTGTATCGGTAATAAAATATCATAAAATGGGGACATCGGACCAAACTGGTCACCAGTTTAGATTGAATGACGATCCCACCCCACTGAATAAACCATAAACCAAATGAAGAAGTGCTCCAAATCCAAATGGAATCCATCCTTCATAATCCCTATTGTCTTGATTGTGAAACACTACTGATCGGACTTTTCTGATTTTGAAAGTTTGGAGCTTGCAGAAGTTGTCATCCCTGTATCTTTGAAATAATATCTTTAAAGCAGAACTTACTCGTTGTCTGCTTATTGTTACCTGGTTAGGTGTCATATTTACTTAGACCACACATTAACCATACAAAGCTGTGCTTACCTTTGCAATGAACCATATGGGTGAAATTTGAATTCAAGTTCAATGAGATTTGTAGGCGATCTTGTATTGGTGTAAACGCTACCAATATATTGATTCGGTGCATAATACGATGATATCAACGGAGTTTCATGGCATCAGAATATGTCCACTTTTCATTCTTTCAAAAGACCCAAGTTGTGATTTTGAGTTCCACTCAGATCTATGAAAGTTGAGAATTGTACTAATTATATAGCCATGGTTCAGATCCATCGAAAGCCATACGTAACTAAATCTCCATCGTTATCATATTTGTTGCTGGAAGATCGCGCTGCTGATCTAATAACACCCGATGTGAATCCATGGAGATTACCTCTGACCAGCATCAGGCTCAACACATTGAATCCAAACCTGATTTTGTATGAAAACCAGACAACACAGTAGAAAAATACCCATGTTTTTTTTTGCAACTTTTTCAATTCCTTTTCTTGATCGCTTTAACAACTAGAACTGATAGCAACAACTTCAACCAATTCATAGAATTTTACTTCCGCCAAATGGTTCATACTTTACAAGCTTATGCAACAATTCATCCAGCCTCTAGACCGACACAAGATAGAAATTTGTGGAAGTTTGAATCGAGGCTATCGATCATACTGGTCGAAAAGATTTTAAGGACGAGTGATCTAATTCCTCCATCTAGTTCCACATCCACTTAATCTGTCTTATGTGATGTTATGGGTTACTTCACTTTCAACTTATCTTACCAATTGAAAACGGATCGAATTGGCGATCACTGGAGCTTTTGCATTGGTCGATTTGGATTACTTGGTGGTCAAGTACCATATGGTAAGTATTAAGCGAAATCTCTCCAGATGGATTTGCCTGATCTAGTTGCTAATCTAGTTATTTGATTTTGGAGAAATTATGATATTGCTAATGGAGCACAGCCCCCTAAAACTAAGAAAATCGTTAAGGGATCTAATTATCGATTCCCCAATTTCCGATTATAGTATGATCAATGTCGACTAATATGAATTAGATCCAACCGAAGCTAGTAACTCCCATACACAGAGGGTTTAGCACCTGAAAATGTTTCCTGTACAAATGCCGACACTTGTGCTTTAAAGGAGATACTCTAAGTTCCTGTCTTTGATCTCATCCGTTAATCTATAACCGGAATACGAAATCAAGGAACTTGACGGGAGTGTGTTTACTGGGAATTAACTGTGACAGCTTCTTCATCCGAAAAGGGTTATTAAACGGAGATCGGAGGCCATTAACGAAAGTGGAGGGGTGGAAAATATTCAGTTGGTGATTTCGTGTAATTGGGATCTTGAGTCGTTAGATCGCGATCATCGTACAGGATTTCCGGAGTGTTTTGGTCAGGCTCAAGATTGATCACTTGGTAAGCTGATCTTGTTCATGAGTATGAACATTGCTGGGACAGCGACGATCTGGTTGTTTCTTCATTTCACATACTAGATTATTGGATAATGCTTTTACATAAATCTGACCAAGATCTTTATCATCTGGGCCAACTAATCGTAGTCTTGAATAATACCAAGGAATATTGGGTATTGTGCCGGATCTATTTTCAACGATGTCGCTTCCGTTACTCACAAAATGTGGTAGGGACTTGCCAGAGAACGAAATTATCCTATTGGTAAAGTCCATTTGTGACAATTTCGCGGGTTAGTGTCGTTGAAGGGCTTTCGAACTCAATAGCGGAGTCGCACTAATAGTAAAAGTTACCCATCTTCTAGATTACTTGGATACAATAGTGTTTCCATAACCAATTCAAATCCATTGTTGGTTCATCACCTGTATCATTACCAAGTCCAACATGCAAATCTGGACAAAATGATTCTAATTCAATCTTGCAATTAATTGTCATGTATTGTTTCCGACTTGGTTGTCATGTGAACAATAAATTATATGGACTAGAATTTACATGGGTTGTATGGGAACAATTGAAAATGGTCGTGTACAACACAGCAGAAAAAAGAAACAAGAATCTACCTAAAAGGGATTGTCAATTTTTGTAAATTGAACACGAAACACACAAATTGCAACAATAAAAGGGAAGTAGAGAGCAAAAAAAAAAAAAGAAAAAGGGAAAACGTTACAATCACCACCACCGACATTGATAAACAATATTGTATGAATACGAACATTGGTTACGCTAATTATAATTAAATGATCAATTCAAATAGAGACTCGCCGAGTACAGCGTGGCGAATGACGACTACAGTAGGTAGAGATCCAGATACTCCCATTGTCATGGGAAATCATCAATCGAGACCCGTTATCAGTATTGATCCAACAACATTGGTAATAAATGAATGTATGGCCATGGCATCAGCCATGCGCAAAATGAATAGATGGTCACAGAGCGGAGTTGCTGCTATTCTCGCTGCCGGAGATATATTTGGTGGGAACAATTCGGATCAGGATGATGATGACGACGACGGATTGATCAGCAGTTTGGGGATCACGTCCAGCACCCACCCAGCACGTAGCAGAGGAGGAGTAAATAGTCGGGATTATTCTAGACAGGGAACTCCAATTGGGGGAAGAAATGGCGGAAGTAATTCAAATAGAGCATCGCATGACAACCCGTTGTTGGCCTCGTTTTTGCAATTAAAATCAATTCTTTGTGATGCAAAGAGTGTGGATGATGTTGATAGTTTAACTTTATTGCAACCGTTTTTGATGGTGATTAAATCCTCGTCGACATCAGGTTATATAACTGGATTATCCTTGAATGCGATTTCAAAGTTTTTGAATTATGAAATAATTTCGATAAGGTCAAGAAATTTGCAAAGTTCATTAATTCAAATAATTTCATCATTGACTCATTGTCGATTTGAAGCTGCCGATCAAAACACTGATGATGCGATACTACTC
Organism: Hemisphaericaspora xylanilytica; assembly: GCA_030563365.1. Lineage (NCBI taxonomy): Eukaryota > Fungi > Ascomycota > Pichiomycetes > Serinales > Debaryomycetaceae > Hemisphaericaspora > Hemisphaericaspora xylanilytica. Next base: position 1,403 of record JAKUCC010000296.1, on the reverse strand, counting down.
AAAGTTTTGAGATTATTGGAAGAGATTATTGAAAGTAGGTTGTCCGAATTATTACCAAATGAAGTGGTTTCCGAGGTGATTCAAACTTGTTTATCATTAGCATGTAATAAGAAGAGAAGCGAAGTTTTACGAAGAGCAGCAGAAATGGCAATGGTTTCGATCACTATTAGAATCTTTACCAAATTGAAAGATATCGAGCCAGAACCTGAATTTGATGATGAATTGAAAACAGACTTTTCGGAAACCAAACTACCTGAAGATATAATTGGTGGTACAGATGTTAATCCATCAGGAACCATTACTCCAAAGAAACTGGATGAAGAAGTGGATATGGGCCAAAAGAAGAGTCAAGATCAGTCGCCATTAGAAGTGCAAGAAGGAAATGGGTATGAGACTGAGTATACAGAAGAGTCATATGGAATAATCTGCATTAATGAGTTTCTCGGGATATTAGTTTCCATCATTTCTCCATCTAATCAATATCAACATATGGAAAGTACCAGAGTGTTCGCATTAATGTTGATTAATACTGCGATCGAAGTGTCTGGGTTGGTCATTGCAAAGCATTCGGCTTTAATGACCTTGGTGTCCGATCCAATTTTCAAGTACACTTTACAAATCATTACCAACAGCGACTCACCTGCCCTTTTGAAATCTTCCCTTCAATTGTTGACTACAATGTCAATTGTTTTGGGTGCACATTTGAAGCCGCAATTTGAATTGTCATTAACCTTAATCTTCCAATCAATTTTACCAGATGCTCAAATCAAAAACCAAAGCGATAATCTCGGGAAAGCAGACATATCCATGAGAAATCCACAATCTAAAGAATTATTGATTGAATCTTTAAGTTTATTGTGGACGAGATCTCCGGTATTTTTCACTGGTCTATTTATTGATTATGATTGTGATTTTGAAAAATCTGATTTATCGACTAAATTTTTGGAATTTTTATGTAAACTTGCGTTACCTGAATCTGCTATTGCTACAACAGATAATGTCCCACCAATTTGTTTGGAAGGAATTTTGGCATTTGTCGACTCTACGAATGAACGAGTAAAGGCTTTGACCAAAAGTAAACTCGATTTGCCATTACATGATTTGATTGCACAGAGAAAGAATAAAACAGCATTTATCAGATGTACCGATATTTTAAATAACAAACCGCTGGATGGTATCAAAGCATTAGCTGACGAAGGATTTATTAAGGATGTGAATAACCTACATGAGGTTGCAGAATTCTTCTTTTCAAAGTCTGGTAGATTGAATAAAAAAGTGTTGGGTGAATTTTTAGCAAAACCAAAGAATGGTGAGTTATTTGGACATTTCATAGATTTATTTGATTTTGAAGGTTTGAGAGTTGATGAAGCTCTAAGAATCTTGTTAAAGACATTCAGATTACC
>JAKUCC010000295.1:0-12930 GCA_030563365.1 Hemisphaericaspora xylanilytica | reverse complement strand
GAAGGAGGGAGTTGATGATGGGAGGGGGGGGGTGGTTTGAAGTAATATGTAAATTGAAGCAATCAATTGATGTAATAATAAGACATGGCTTTAGTCAGTTTGGCATAGTTATGAAAACTAAAGGGATCTCTCTATTGTGTTCAATTGAATTGCATTTGTCTGACATGGTCTTTCACTCTGTTTGAAAGTAATGTAGAAACCGGATTAGGCTAGCCTGAATGGCTAATCAGAAATAGACTTTTGCCCATTGAATGCTGTGTGTTTCTAAGGAAAAAGAAAAGTAAAATAAGGTTAGTTTTCCTAGAACGGGGTTTTACGAAAGACGCACTTGCACTTGAAATTCTCAATTGTCATTGGCTCATCGTCAGTGCTCCAATGAGAATTAAATGTCGCAAATGGTTCAGCCCCTTGTTTGTCGGTAACAGTTTACAGGAAATGCACAAACAAAAAATAATAATTCATATTATTATATATTATTATATTATATTATTATATTATTATTTAACTCAATTTTTTTGCAGGTTACGTATCCAGTTGCATGGGAGTGATTGGCTGATGGTGGTTTATGCTTAGTTATTAAATATAAAGGAACAATCACCAATGGGTTAACTAGTCACCTTTGTGGCATGATGGGTGAACAATGGAGCAAACCTTTTTGTTTTTTTTTTTCTTTTATCTTTTTCATCATTCTAAGCGTGTTTGTTTTTGGAAAACAATTGCATATATTGGTGGCTTTATTACGGGTGTACCAATTTAGACAAAACTCAGGTCCATGATTTGCATAGGGAACATATATCCCATTCACCCGTTGTGAATCGTCAAACCGCAATAAAGTTTTACGTTTGAGCGGGAAATGCACCCAATCCATATTTTCCACAATTTGAAGAAAACAAAAATATTTTACAATAAAAAATAATTTCAAATATTATTTAAGTATGCAACACAAAACTAAATTTTTTTTCATCAGATAATTTTGATCAAAATAAAATTTTAATGATTAAAATATTTTATTTTCTTATTAAATAAATAAATTAATTAAATAAAAAAAAAATCCTATTACTATGAGAGACAGAAACCTAACCTCCTCCCCCCTGCTACTCTGTATAAATATCCTGGTAACTTCCATCTTCATTCTTTTTCAACTTCTTGGTCTATCTAACCCACTTCACTTCACTTATACTGAGCTTATATAATTTACATTCAAAGCTTACGTCAAGTTTTGATATAAATTCTATTTTTGTTTCCACACCCCCTTCTCCCCCTTCCTACAACAGAACGACTCTGACAAAGATTAAAATAAAGGAACAACTATAAAACCCATCAAAGCCACTTTTTTAACTACACAACAACAACAACAACAACGCTAAAAATAATAAAGCAAAAACACTCAACATGGCTAATGTATTTAACGTTCAAGTGTTCTTTATTGTTTTCAGAGAATCCTTAGAAGCGGTGATTATCGTTTCCGTCTTATTGGCCTTCTTGAAGCAAGGTTTAGGTGGTGCAACCCAAGATCCGGTTGTCTACAAGAAATTGGTTCGTCAAGTTTGGTTTGGTGCCGCAATTGGTATTTTGGTCTGTCTTATTCTTGGTGGTGCTTTTATCGGTGCCTTCTATGGTTTAGGTAAAGATATTTGGGGTAAATCCGAATCCCTTTGGGAAGGTATCTTCTGTTTGATTGCTTGTGTGATTATCTCGCTTATGGGTATTCCAATGTTGAGAATCAACAAGATGAAGGAAAAATGGAGAATCAAATTGGCTCAAGCTTTGATCAAAAATCCAAAGAACAAAAGAGATAGATTCAGAATTGGTCACATTACTAAGAAGTATGCCTTGTTCATCTTGCCATTTATTACCACCTTGAGAGAAGGTTTAGAAGCCGTTGTTTTCGTTGGTGGTGTTGGTTTGAATGAACCAGCCTCTGCTTTCCCATTGCCAGTTATCTGTGGTTTGATTGCCGGTATCGCTGTTGGTGTCCTCTTGTACTACTTTGGTTCTTCCGTTTCCATGCAAATCTTCTTGATCATTTCCACCTGTATTCTTTACTTGATTGCCGCTGGTTTAATGTCTAGAGGTGTTTGGTTTATTGAAGCTCATCAATACAATGTTGCTACTGGTGGTGATGCTGCTGAAAATGGTGCTGGTCCAGGTACTTACGATATCGCTAAATCTGTCTGGCACGTTAACTGTTGTAACCCATTAATGGACCACGGTTGGGATATCTTCAATGCCTTGTTAGGATGGCAAAACTCTGCAACCTATGGTTCTGTCATTTCTTACAATGTTTACTGGATTGTTGTTATTTCCGTTATCTTGTTGATGCTTTACGAAGAAAGAACTGGTCACTTGCCATTCTGCAAGAACATCACCTTGCGTCAATTGAACCCAATGTACTACATTAAGGGTAAGAAGAAGCAAGAATTGTCTGCTGCTGAAAAGAGAGACTTATTCACCCAAGTTAAGCAACAAACCTTTGAAAATGGTAATACCAGAAGATCTGAAGATGAAGATCATCTTATGGAAACTAAATAAGTAAGCTAACTATTTTGACGAGGTTTTGAGAATACTTTCATGTTAAGCACACACACACACACACACAAATATATTATGATGAGTGTTTTCATTGCCTTTGATGACAGTAAGTTTTGTTTATTGATCCTGTTTCCACTGTTTTGTATTCCTTATTTTTTTTCCAAGTCGAGTCATTTCTAAGGTATTCCAATCGGTTAAGAAGTTTATTCTTCTTATTAGGTTGGAGTATTGTCAAGGTACCATTTTTTTTATTGAGTTTCTATATTTGTCTATAATTACTATGGGGGTAATTATGAGGGTAATTTTTTTTTATATATAGTTATTGTTTTTAATAAACATATTTACGGGGATAAATAATTTGACTAGCCTCTTGTATTGGCTGCAACTTCCATAGTTTCAACTACATGAATTGTTTGATGTTAATTATGTAATTGTATTCATGTGTCTATTTAGATTTCTTGTTGCAAAATATTTTATTGACAAATTTGCAGCAAATTAATTAAAAATTGGTCACAAGACCAATATTTCCTGCTACTTGATCCCATACCATAAATCCACTCTAGATGCTTCCTTGTTAAATCACGAGCTGATCACCGCTATTAAATTCTTCAGAGTTATCTCTTATTGTAACAGAACTACAATTTCCCAATGCTATCGCGTTAAAGACTTCAATCACCTAAAGTTTTGGCATCAATTTTTTTTTGCAGCAATTATAGTTTGAGATGCGACCACACCCAAACCAAATATACCTATGGACATGGAACTACCAATTCTATTGACGCCATGCCTCTAAATAACCCTTTACGACCTTTCTGTGACCACCTAGTGCTAATTGGTTGTCCATTTTCAATATGGCTTATAAAGTGGCTGATAGTGCCTACAATTGGGCTTAAATGTAGGCTTTAAGTGCATCTTTTTTTTTACAGTTTGCACATAAGAGTTCACAAAGTTTACAATAGAAAATTTTATCTCTTTCATCAGCATATCCGTGGTAACGATGATCGAGAGTTGAAGAGCTCTAGCTAGTATATGTTGGGAGAGATATGGTTGCAACCTTAGGACAACTAGATAATCAAGTAAACTCCAACGAAGTGTATAGTAAGCTTGGCTGAAAGAGCGGATGAATTTAAACCCGAAAACATATACGGAACCAAAACAAAAAAAAAATATCCCATCAGATAATTTTGATCTTCAAAAATAATTTTTGAGTCTTCAAATTTCAACAGTATCTCAGCAAATTCCTCAGTCAGCCTTGTTTTCAAACAACATAAATAGACGTTCATTTTCCCTCTTCTGACTGATGAATTTATGTTCCCTTTCTCTTTTCTCTTTTTCTTTTTCCTCTTTCTTTTAGTCAGATCACAGAGCCCAGAAGTGTTAATTCAAGTTTATTCCTGAAGTTCCGATACTCTCTTGTGTTCCTCCCCTTATCAATTCCCTCCCCCTTTTTTTGTTACTCCCCCTTCAAACGACTCAAAAGAATAGAACTAGTGGAAGGAATTCATTTCAATATACCAAGCGTTTTTCACTACTACTTCAATTATAATTTTTAGATAAAATGGCCAACGTCTTCAACGTTCAAGTCTTTTTTATTGTGTTTAGAGAATCCTTAGAAGCGGTGATTATCGTTTCTGTCTTGTTAGCCTTCTTGAAACAAGGTTTAGGGGGCGCTACTCAAGACCCAGCAATTTATAAGAAATTGCTCCGTCAAGTGTGGATTGGTGCTGCTTTAGGTATTTTCGTCTGTCTTTGTATCGGTGGTGCCTTTATTGGTGCCTTCTATGGTTTAGGTAAAGATATCTGGGGTAAGTCTGAAGACTTATGGGAAGGTATTTTCAGTTTGATTGCTACTATTTTGATTTCATTAATGGGTATTCCAATGTTGAGAATCAACAAGATGAAGGAAAAATGGAGAATTAAATTAGCCCAAGCATTAGTCAAAAACCCAAAGAACAAGAAGGATAGATTTAAGCTTGGTCATCTTACTAAGAAGTATGCCTTGTTCATCTTGCCATTTATTACTACCTTGAGAGAAGGTTTAGAAGCTGTCGTTTTCGTTGGTGGTGTTGGGTTAAATGAACCAGCTTCTTCTTTCCCATTACCAGTTATCTGTGGTTTGATTGCCGGTATTGCCGTTGGTGCCTTCTTATATTATTTTGGTTCTTCTGTTTCCATGCAAATTTTCTTAATCATCTCCACTTGTATTCTTTACTTGATTGCCGCTGGTTTATTCTCAAGAGCTGTCTGGTATTTCGAACAACACGAATATAATGTTGCCACCGGTGGTGATGCGGCTGAAAATGGTTCTGGTCCAGGTACTTACGACATTGCCAAGTCTGTTTGGCACGTTAACTGTTGTAACCCAGAAACTGATCACGGTTGGGATATTTTCAATGCATTATTAGGTTGGCAAAATTCTGCTACTTATGGTTCCGTTATTTCTTACAACGTTTACTGGATTGCTGTCATTTCTGTTATTTTATTGATGCTTTACGAAGAAAGAACTGGTCACTTGCCATTCTGTAAGAACATCACCTTACGTCAATTGAATCCAATGTATCACATCAAGGGTAAGAAGAAATTGGAATTATCCGAAGAAGAAAAGAGACAATTATTCAATAAGGTTAAACAACAAAAATTTGACGACAATTCCAGATCTGAAGCTGATCAAGATGGACTTATTGAAGTTAAGTGAATGTAAAAACATACTGTCAAGATCACTGTTGGGCCGTCGGAATTTCTTCACATACTAATTTTCGCACACACACACACATATTACAATTAGTAGAAGTATTCCGGTTGCCAAATTGAGATTTTCCATTGTTTACCATTCATTTTAGCTGCTTGGTTCCTTTCCATTCTTTCCAAAGTCGAGTCATTCAACCACTTTTTATATCATTTTTCAATTATTCTATGGGAGTTTCTAAATTTTTTTTAATTTTTTTTTATATATTAATTTTTTTTTGGGGGAATATTTTTTATTTTTATGAGGGTTTAAACTTTTGTTTATATATGTTCTTAAATACACATTATTTATGGGGATAACATTATATCTACTTTTATATAACAAATAGTAATTACCTCTGTTGGGGTGATTGTCACAGGGGAGAACCATCTGATTTGGAAACGGCTTTAGATGCAATTTTTTGCAACCATTTTTTATTTTTAGTTTGTAACTCGTATTTTTCCTTCACTTGGTGTCTTGGCAAAAACATCTGCAACCGAATTTCTTCAATTCCTTGGCATTGAACAATCAAACAAGATATTGACTCTATCTTGCCATTTGTATGAGTTGGGATTCCTATTCTTCACCAATGGTTTGATTCTTCAATTGCCCTTCTAGTATTATTGGCGGGCTAATTACTGGTGTTCATAGTTGCTCACTGATTTCACCTATGCCTCTACAGCCCACTTTATGTCCCTTCTTCCAACCAGTCCATCCGCACACTTAAGTAGAATCATGGAAGTACGATTCCGTCTCTGATGTCAAAATATAAAACGTTCGATCCTACCCTGACAGAATCATACGCAACAAGATGCATTACAATGCAGCAAATATCCACGGGGTTTAAAAATTTTCACTAATCCAATTATTCGAACCCCCTTCATTGCAAGGAGAAAAAAATTTAATTTACCACCCCAAGTATTCCTTAGATCCCAATCGATTTCATTGGCTAGCCAACACCACAACTCGACCACTCAAACAACCTTCCAAAACAATGGCCAATGTGTTCAATATCCAAGTCTTCTTTATCGTCTTTAGGGAATCCTTGGAAGCAGTGATTGTCATTTCAGTATTATTAGCCTTCATCAAACAAGGTCTAGGCGGAGCATCGGAAGACCCACAATTGTATAAACGATTAGTTCGTCAAGTTTGGGTAGGTGCAGCTACAGGTATTTTCATCTGTCTAATTATTGGTGGAGCCTTCATTGGAGCGTTTTATGGTTTAGGAAAGGATATTTGGGGCAAATCAGAAGATCTATGGGAAGGTATTTTCTGTTTGGTAGCTTCGGTTATTATTACATTAATGGGGATCCCCATGTTGAGAATTAACAAGATGAAAGAAAAGTGGAGAGTTAAACTTGCACAAGCATTAATCAAAAACCCAAAGAACAAAAAGGATAGATTTAAGCTTGGCCACCTCTCGAGAAAATACGCCTTGTTCATTTTACCCTTTGTCACCACCCTTAGGGAAGGGTTAGAGGCAGTTGTCTTTGTAGGAGGAGTAGGAATCAATGAACCAGCTACCGCATTCCCTCTTCCTGTGGTTGTTGGTTTGCTTGCTGGTGGTGCCGTGGGAGCAATTCTCTATTTTTTTGGTTCCGGTGTCTCCATGCAAATTTTCTTGGTTATATCAACGTGTTTCCTTTACTTAATTGCTGCTGGGTTATTTTCCAGAGGTGTTTGGTTCCTTGAAGCAAACACTTACAACAGAGCAACCGGAGGTGATGCGGCAGAAAATGGTTCGGGGCCCGGAACGTACGATATAGCCAAATCAGTTTGGCATGTTAATTGTTGTAATCCACTAATCGACCATGGCTGGGATATTTTCAATGCATTGTTGGGTTGGCAAAATTCGGCAACTTATGGGTCGGTCATCTCATATAATGTGTATTGGATTTTCGTCATTACTGTGATTTTGGTTATGCTTTACGAAGAGAAAACTGGGCATTTGCCATTTATCAATGGAATAACAATGAAGGAGTTGAACCCAATGTACCATATTAAAGGTAAGAAGAAGTTGGAGTTGTCCGAAGCTGAAAAACAAGAGTTGTTCATAAAGGTAAAGGAGCAACAGTTCCTGTACAACAAGGAGGATGCCACCACAGTAGAAAATTGAAACCTCAAGCATTGGGCTGGAGTTTAACAGTTTTATTTATTCATATCTCATTTCTGACCACTTTCTATACGGGCGTATACATAGCAAATATAAGACTTTGACAAATTACATGGTTTTACAAAAAATACAACACAATACACTAATAAAATTACAAATCATAAACAAAGCTTAAGCAGTAACTGCTTCCGATGAAATATTAGTAGGAGCTGTTGGTTCATCCACTTCAATCTCATTTTGTTCCTGTAATTCTTCTGGTTCCTTTTCCACCTGTTCATTTCCAGCCGAATCACTTGGCTCCCTTGATATATTGTGATTTTCTTTTAGTTTGACTCGATGCTCTTCCAATTGATTGATTAGCTTTATGAAAACATTACCCAACTTTTCAGAATTTAACTTTAATCTCTTATATAAGTCTTCAGACACCATCAGTAGATTGATCAATGATATTAACTTGAGAGTATACACCGATAGGCTCTTTTCATAGTTCCATACCCGCTCTTCATTCTTAGATTTAGGAGGATCTCGCGGATCAGACTCCGATTCACTCTGTCCATCCTCGTCTTGATCATCATCGTCAAACATGCTCCTTTCAACACGGGTGGATTCATCTGCTTCGAGATAATCATCATAATTGACATCTTCTTGGTCCCCTCTTTCCAAATCGACATTCAATTCATTTGCCAATCTAACTTCCTTAATCAAAAACAATTCCAAAAGTTGGGACTGTAATTCTGGCGAGATTGTCCATATTTGAGGATGTAAACTAAAGAATGATTCGAAATGATTGAATTCATTCTTGCCATCAAATCTAACATAGAAAATCTTGAATGAAACAAGCATGTCAATATACTTCTCGCAAAGTAATGTCTTGAAGTCCACCAATTTTTCATGTTTGTCGCATTGGCGTATCAATCTGGTAACTTGATTAATCACATCCACCATTTCTTCAAATTCCGCTGACATTGACACATGACCGTGATTTGAAGAAGGTAATAAGATCAACCTTTCGCATTTCCACGAAAGAATAGTCAATATCAAATCTAATATGGCTTCGATATTAGTAGTAAAAGAAGCTAACTGCAGGATGAAATTATACCTCAAGTTCTTCATAATAACTGGGATTTGTACAACTCCAAATGTTTTTGAAATTAACGTCTCAATCAATTCAGAAATATTTGGAAGTTGTGCTATATTAACATGGGATCCCAATTGACTAATTTTAATCAACACCGGAGATACGTTGTTCAATTTTTCCAATATGTCATTCTGTCTTTTAATATCACGACTATCATACCTGCTGCCATCTGGCAATTCAAATTCCTCAATTTGGCCAAACTCCTCATCTTCCTCATTGGACTCATTAAGAGAATTCATAACTTCAAGCACTAACTCTTGTAATAAATTTTGCAAATGAATTTTAACTGGAGATGTCAAACCTTGGGAATCAAAAAGCTTGTTAAAGAATGTTTCAAAACATTTATCTTGTGAAGATTCTTTATAATAGTTAAATATTTTGACAGATATATCATTATATTCCTCGTCTCTATCTGACTTGTTAAATAACAGGATTAAGTTCAAGTCATCGTTTGATTCGCCAATCAAGCCAGACCAAATTGACATAAAAATTGGGAACAATTCTCCTGCTCTCATCAGATGTGTCTGTAAATCCGGCAAATAATCAACCAATTTATATAACTTGTTGGAAACCTCCTCCTTATCTTTAGTGGATCGTGCAGTTTTGGTTAAGTGGTTCAACGACCCATCAATGAATTTAAGCAAAATAGGTCTATCATCTTCATTAATCTCAATCAACTTTCGAAATTCTTGAGTTTCTTCGTTGTCTACAACCTCAGCTTCCAGATCATCACTCACACGTTTGGTGAATTCAAACAGCGAAATATCGACAAGGAAATATCTAATTAGCAATTCCCACTTCGATTCATAATAGGGGAAAATTTCGCAAAGCGAGCAGTATACCCCTTCAACATTGCTTTCAACCTTTTTCATGATATTAATTAAATTCTTAATTTTCAAACAGTCGCCAAGCTCGTCACTAAATTTATTCATTTCATAATTTTCTAAGAATAACTCGAGCTTTCCAGTAATATTTTCAACTTCATCGTCGTTGATATTATGAAGAAATCTCGCAAACTCATGTTGAAGTTTCACCATATTAGCCTTTGACAAGTTGTGTGATGGATAATTCTTGATGATGAATTCTGTTTCCGTGTTGTCTAGGAAACCAAGACGGAATAATTCACTGCATATGGCAAGACTATGAATTCTTACTTGAGGATCGGTATCTATCCTCGCCATTTTCAAATAGTTTTGCTTGAATCTCTCGGTAAACTGTCTTAGAACTGCAGTATTGTTGGATTCTGTCAAGGATTTGTATAGTTTTAACAAAACCTTTGTATCCTCAGCTCTCACCGACGGAGTTGGATCAGATAACATCCAACCGAAGTACCTCAAGTATGTATCCTTACAAAAGTACCCCGGATATGAAATAATCGCTTCGCTCAAATATTTCAAACAGCCCAACCGTATTTGAGGGTCGATATCACGATACCTATGACATATGACAATCTGGCCTATATCTTCAAAATATTCGGTGAGTGTAGCTTGTTGATTCTGATAGTTTCCTATGGTTTTACTGACTGTTTTGTATCTTGATGAGTTTGATTTCATCTTTGATAATTGCTTCTCGGATTTTTCAAGACCGTAGACAATAGATTTCATAATGTTACATAGTTCCTTTTGGATAACTAAGATAATTTCAGTTGATATTATACGTAAAGGTCTAATTTGTGTTGTTGTCAATGAGGTGATCCAAGTCAAAATGTATGCCATCAATGGTGATGATAAAGATTCCTCTCCATCCTCGTCGTATTTATATAGTAATCCCCTTTCATGTGCGATTTCGATAATCTTTTCAAAGAATTGCACAATATTCCTCTTAAATACAGGCAATGCCTTATAGGGGAATTTATGATAAGTTTGCTTCCCAAAAGCTATTGTAATTTCGCATACAGTTTCTGCGGAAGATTCTAATTCAGATAAATCATGTGGTTGGAACAAATAGACTGATCCGCAGCTTCTTAAAATAAGATTGATTAGCATTGTTATCGCATCACAACTACCCGCAGTTTGGTCTTCTTGATATGATTCGATCCAATCTAAAGCAATTTCAGATACGTCTACTTCTGTATGTGCCAATGCTTGATACAAGTAATTCTCTTCAAGATCTTCTTCTAATTCTTCCAATGATTTGTTCTCTTTGCGTTGTCTCTTTGTTGGCTTTCTCGTTGTTGTTTTGCTTCTCTTTTTGGCCACTTGGTTTTCTTCATAGTCGCTTTCTTCGACACTCGACTCTTCAGAATCGGTAACATCCTTGTACGACGTCGGATTGCTTCTTGAACGTGACAGTCTTCTAACCATTGCGTGCCTTGATACCTGAAGGTTATCTGGTTGTAAAAGATGGAAGAACACACTGATCAAAAAAAAATAAATAAATAAAAAACACGCGTCAGAAAATGTCGTTGAAATGAAAATGAGAAATGTCTTGAAGAAATGAACGACATAATGTCTTCCATAAATGGTCGTGTCATTTAAACAGTTTGGGTTTCACACGTAAAAAAACTTTCAGTTGAAAAAAAACAAGCGCACGAAAATACTCAACTACTTAGAAGACACAACAAGACAAAGGAATAGTGCTGCCAATTTAACATCATACACCAAGAGTATACAGATGTCATCAATCGAACCAGATACACCTATGGCAGATACTCCAAGAGAGCCAACTGTCGAAACGACTCCTTCTGTTGATGGAAACCACGATTCCACGACCGACAATCAACAACAACAACAACAAGAATCGTCGGAACAGAAATCACAACAACCTACAGAAGAACAAGAAGCACAACAACCTAAAGAAGAGCAAGAGCTACCACAGGCTGACATTGAAAAATTAAAACAGGAATTCCAAGAAAAGGCCAAAAACTATTTGGCTGAGCAGACAGCGCATGTTGTTATCCCTTCATTCGCCAAATGGTTCAGTTTGAGTGAAGTTCATTCGATTGAAAAGAAATCTTTCCCCGATTTCTTTGTTGATCCTGCCAGTTCGTACAAGACTCCCCAATCTTATAAATATATTCGAGATTTTATTGTGAATACATTCAGATTGAACCCCAAGGAATATTTAACCGTTACTGCCGTCCGTAGAAACTTATCGGGTGATGTAACTAACATAATAAGAATCCATCAATTTTTAGAGAAATGGGGCATAATCAACTATCAAATCGATCCTAGAACGAAGCCAACTGTCGTTGGTCCACAGTATACCGGACATTTCCAAATAACATTGGATACTCCCGAAGGGTTAGTTCCATTTGTACCAGCAAATGCCCAGATTATTAAAAAGGAAACCACCGAACAATCAAATACTCCATCATTACCATCGCCAGCACCAGAAATAAAATCAGAAGAAACGCAATCAGAATTATCGTTGAATTTGGAAATTAGGCGTGATGTCTATGCAACGGGGGATAAAAAGTCCACCTACAAATCCAATAATCTTGTGCAATACGCATGTAGTATCTGTGGTAAGGATGCAACTGAAGTTAGATATCATAATTTAAAGATCAAGTCGTATTCGTATAACCCATCGTCAACCATAAATAATGCCAGTATCTTGTGTTCGCTTTGTTTTGAGCAAGGTTTGTTTCCACTGAACTTCACATCATCCGATTTTATACAATTGCAAAACAACAAAAAATCAGCTGAGTGGACCGAACAAGAAATTTTGCTATTATTGGAAGGAATTGAGATGTTTGCCACATATGAAGCACCAAATGCCAATGGCACGATTGCTTCAAATTCCAATGCTCAATGGGATAAGATTAGTGAGCATGTTGGTACCAAAACTAGAGAACAATGTATTATTAAATTTATTCAATTACCAATTGAAGATAAATTCTTGACAAAATTGATACGCGAAGATGAATCGCAGAAATCAAGTATGAAAGATAATGCAACTTTGGTTCAAGAAGTTGTAAAGAAATTAATCGAGACCAAACAAGGTCAGGACTTACTTCAAGATAATTCTATGAAGAACTTACAAGAATCAATCTTGGAAGAGTCTAATTTGATAAATCAAGTTATTGAATTAACTTTAGAAAAATTTAATCTTAAACTTCAAAAATTGGAATCATTACAAGAAAACCTCATCAAGATTGAAGAACAATTGAATTTGGAAAGAAAACAAGTTTTGATTGAAAGATGGGTTCAATTTGAAAAGATTCAAAAATTGAAGCAACAAAGACCAGAATTGACTGATATTTTAGATGATTTGATCCATCCAGTAAGAGTAACAGAAATTAACAAATCACTTAATCCAGTCAAGAATCTTGATAATGAAGATAAGATGGAAGTAGATGAAAAACAAGCTGATGAAATAGATTCAGAGAAATTGCCAATCAGTATTAGTCAACCAAAAGCATATCAATGCTGGTCTGGTTAAAAGGTTAAACTTTTGTATAGATTATAAATATCTGTTGTT
>JAKUCC010000294.1:0-12937 GCA_030563365.1 Hemisphaericaspora xylanilytica | reverse complement strand
AAGAGTGGAGATTTTTTTGCTCGATATTAATGTTGCGCCCTCCTCTCGTGCTACCCCACCAAAATATTTTTCCATGGGTAACTTATCCTTCAATACCCGAAGATGCCAGTTTAGCGTGAATTTCCCAATTAAGAATACATCGAGAGACGTGTTCCTATCTTCTTTACATATTGTAGTCCTACTTAACATCAGAATCTACCCTAGAAGATGACTATAGGTGGTTCTCCTAATCAAATGGACTAACAGCATGAGGGTTCGTGACACAAAAGAGATCTGATAAACCTACGGGAAGCGATGTACGAAATCTTTATAAGGGCGATAAAATTGGTGGTGATCTCACACTAAGAAAATTTGATTTTTTCGCCGGTTCGGAGCTCGTGCTACGATAGCCTTACAGTTCTACAGTCTAGAACCGTAACAGAATAATAGTATTGAACCAACTACCCCAATATCGGTTTTCTTTTAAATCAAATTACAATGCAAACGTTTATTAAGAACACAACTAATCATATTTATATAAAAATTAACAAAACGCTTTAAAATGATAAACTTCAAGAAACAGCAAATTTAAAAAACGAAAACGATAATAACATCTATGCCTTTATATATTTATGGTAATGTTCATCATTCCATAAATCATAGTATAAATCCAATAAACATGAACTACTCCATGCTTGGGTTGGACTGGAGTCATGACAGATCTCTCCATCTTTATTAGTCAACTCAGTCAAACCCGCCCATGGACTTTCCTTAATCCATTTAATATTTCCTTGTAATCTTGCGCGTACTTCAGTCAAGATCTTATCTGAAGGATCTCCCGATTTGGTTTTACATTCTTCATCTTCAATAAAATGGAATAACAAGAATGCTCTTAAGAAATAACCAAGATTCCATACCCATTCAGGTCCTTGATGATAATTTCTTCCCTTAGAAGTGGCGAAGTTGTCGCTGTCTTCACTATTGTTGTAATATGGGTGATAATTCCAATCGTCTGGATCTAAAGTCCTCATACCAGCCGGACCACGAATGACCTTATCAGCAAGTTGTAATGCTGCCAATGCCTTATCAGGACTGAACAATTCTGGAGCAACACACATTGCAATTGAAAAGTTTGGTCTTAATTGGTAATCTTCATAGGGTTTTCCAGACTTGTATAAGTCTTTATAGATACCTCTTCTATGAATCAAGGAAGGATCAACATTGTAGTTCTTATCATCCTTCGGTTCAGCAGGAATATAGAAACACTTCTCAAAATTGGATTGAATCAATTGTTCCCAATCCTTGAGCGAGATTGTTGTTCCATCAGCTTTCTTCACTTCAGTGTACTCAAAATTTCCATCCTTGTGCAACTTATTCACAAATCTTAATGTGCTCTTCATTAACCCTTGTAATTCAATAGCTGCACCATCACGTGGAGTACCTGGAACACCCTTATTCTTTGCCTTTTCACTTTCACCCATCTTATCCATCCAAGTTCCGCAATTAAATTGAGACCCGCCATGGACTAACCCAGTCGACCAATCTATATGAACTTCAACATTAAATCCTTCGTCCTTCATTTGTGAATCTAAATTAGGACCAGCATTGGCTTCACGATATTTAATACCAGCCGCATGTCTTTGTAAGATTTCAAAGATGATTTCTCTAATGGATGATTCGTAACTAAAAGCCCGTGGATCATCATATTCAATAAATGTATCATCCAATGGGAATCTTCTCTTGACTTTTTCATCCAAAATGGAAACACCATTTGGTACATAAGTCACATAATCTTGAACAGCTTGTAAGAAGAACCAGGCTGCGTCTCTTGCATTATATCTTGGATTTCTACCTGCATCCAATAAGTTTGGAATTAAACCATGTTTCAAGGTTTGGGCAAATCCGAGAATATGTTGCCTAGCATCTTCGTATCTTTCAGTGACCAATAATAATCCTCTAAATGCAATAAACACATCTCTTCCCCAACATCTCATGTAACTACTACTAAAGTGAGGCAAACCAGCTGCCATGCATGGAACTTGATCAAGTGGCTTCAATGAAGTATTATTCATATTTCCTACCATTTGAACACTGGTCAATCCGAGACGTTGAACAAAATTACTAGCTTGTTGGATGCTAGCACCCAATGATCTGATTGCCCTGAAACGAGCGGCTTCATAGGCGATACCAACAATGAGGGCAAAGTAATGCGGTCTCAAAAAGAACGGTGCTTTCTTCACTGCTGCAAATCGACTTCTTAACCATTCTTGGAACTTTCCTAAATTCTTAGACTTAGCGACATATTTATCTAACCGGTTTACAATATAATCAAGAGCCCATTCTCCTTGTCTCAAATGATCACAAATTGAATGACCTAGATTGTTTGACCAAATAACATGTTTCAACACAGCGTTCCAACCCTCTAAACCAGCATAGACTAACCTGCCATTGCCTGGGATAGCATAGACGTCTTCTTTACCACAACTGGCGTCTAATTCTTCTGGAGAAGACTTGTATAACAATGCATTTAAGTCATATAAATCTAACCCACGAGAAGCTTCAATTGCACCTTCTTTAACGTAATCATCCAACGAAACATTAACCCCTGGAATTTCGGTTGAGAAAACAGAAATGGAACCTCCAATGAATGATTCATCAACACGAATAATTGTTTCTCTCTCATTTACTTCCAAATCTGGACATTTGATTTCTTCAACCTTAACGGGGATACCAGTAATGATTTTTTCATTGCGTTCATATTCCCCTGTTTTCTTCAAAGTATAACTAAATTCATGTTTCACCTTCGCACCTGTTAAAACAACTGGTGATAATATTTGATCCGGACAATGGTCAGAAAATTTGGTTCTTGCAATCAAGAACCACCCTTTACCTGTTCTGGCATTATATCTTTGAATTGTGATATATTGGCCCTCATGGTGGATGTACATTTCGTGATCACGAGAAATATCTTCACTTTCCAATGCAAGATCTCTTCTAATCTTGTGTAATTTGGCTTTGACCATCCCAATTCCATTGTCACTTTCTAAATCATATAATCTTTCTTCATGAACAACATTCAAAATATGTGGATAACATTCATCATATCCATAGACAGATCCGATTGCTGATGAGCAAAACGCAACCAATGCTGCATTGGGTAAAGTATCTTCAACTGTTCTCTTTTGATTTGGAGTTTCATTGTCATGAGTACAATCCATGAATAAAGCGTGAGGAGGATGAGAAGTCAACACAGTAGGGATTTCCAATTCGGTATACGCTTCTGGATATTTATTTGCAATTGGTTCCTTTTCGGCAGGGTACGTGAAGTCATCTAACGGCAACCAAGTCAATGACCCAATTGGCCTTCCACCATGTTTATGAACTAATCTAGACAATTCCTTGACGTCCCATGGTTGCATAGCTTCTCTAATCAAAGTATTAATACCCAATCTTTCCACGAAAATCTTATCCATCTCCTCGCTACCAGAAAATAATTCAGCAATAACATACAAGTTAGGATTAACGTTTCTAGCCTCATCCAACAAGCGTTCACCAACATGCAATGGGGTAGAATGACAATTATCAAGTCTGAATCCATTAAAAGTCCTTGCAGCCTCTTGGGAATATTTAATCATCCTATCCCATAAATATGGAGAATCCTCATATTTCTCACCATATCTCAACTTAACACAATCTCCCCAAACAATAACTTCACGACGTAAATAAGCTCTTGATTGATCAGAAGCGAAATCAACTAATGGATTCCCACCCCAAATCCAACCATTATTGGCAAGTGCTTGTTTATTACCATTTCTATCAACGAATCTGGTAAAATAGTGTTCGGTTAATGGGCTTTTAGCTGTGATTGGTCCAAGTTTTGGCCCGGTTGGCGCTAAACGCATGTATTTAATTCTATCTGCAACTTGATTTTTGATAGATTTGATATCGTCATCATACATAGCATAAAGTTCAACATTTATCTTGTCAATTATATCACCCGCCTTGGCAGAAATTTCATCAAAGTCGATATTAATATGGAAAAGTGAGAACAAGACGCCCAAAAATTTGGAAGCATCTAACTGATTTCCGAATCTTTCGTTAAGGATGTGCTTTTTGTGGATTCTCGTTGTTTTGAGAGTGAACGCTGCCAATTGTCTTAAGTTACTCACATCAACTTCTTTAGGAATCTTCACTGGAACAACCTCATGCTTTCTTTGTTTGAACAATTGTTCCAATTGATGCAACGTTTGCTTTCTATTAAAAACGTAAAATTCCCATAATTTTAATTTATCCAATACATGAGTTTGGACACCGTCCATAATCTTGGCCAAATCCTTTTCATTTTTGATATCAGTTGGTAAGTCGTACTCTTTCAATTTCAGGGAAAATTCCAATAACTTGCCATCCAATTCAATTGCAGGAACTAAATGAGGTGCAGTCGTTGCATTATAACCCGCGTCTGGATGATCTCTTAACCATTCCGAATTATTCGCCGTATGATTCCAAACAACATCAGTCAAAGACAATAATTTATGCTTCTTCAACACTTCTTGAATCTTTTTGGATGCTGAATCATTATCCTTGAATATATTATGGTCATATTTAAGCTGATCATAAATTGAGTAAGGAGAATTTGATTCTCCTCTTTCTTGCAATGGTGTAAAATGAATCATGTTGTAACCTTTCTTGGCAACATTTCCAAAGAATTTATCCCAATTTTGCAACGGTCCAATCCACTTTGATATGACTGTCTGAACATTGATCGAATTAAATGCAATATATTGGCCATCGATAGTTAAGTTTGGCAACACATTGAAGTAAAACTTGTCAGTGGTAACTTGGTTGTCGTTTTCATCATCGTATGTGATATAATAGTTATATGCTCCTGGTTTATAAATGGGAATGACAATTTTAATATCTTGATGGAATGAAGAATGGATTGGATGGCTAGTATATATAGTTCTATCAAAATGTTCCTTATAGCTTTGTGGAACATTAGTGTAAAAGGCACCATTCTTGGTTACTTTGCTGGAAGCATTCAATTGAAAATGAACTTCAAAGATTACATCACCATTTTTATAATTCTTTGTTAACTCAATTGGTGGTAATGTGAGAACACCATTGCTGATATTCTCGTTGTTTACCGGTTCACCTAGATTTGATAACCTGAATAGGATGGTTCTCTTTCCAGACATTTTCCTGTTCTTTGCAATCTCTTTCAGTTTCCTAGTAACTAGGATTGTATATCTATGTCGGAAGTATTTGGTTCTCTTAACTTAAAGAAAAAAAAGAATGTAATTGATTTGATTTAAGTGTTTTCTTCAAAAATGAACGCAATTGACAGTGGCAATTGGAAGAAAAGGTTTTTAAAGGGTATAGTTAAACACATACAAGAAGAATCAATTGTTTTAAGGTTTATAAAGTGGGACTGAAATTCGGGGTGAGAAAACAATGGACACGAAAAAAATAACACAAAGGGTTTCCGTTCTTCGCAAGTAGCAACATCAAAGAAACTTACGTCAATCATCACGTCACCACTCCCCACCCTCCTCCATAGACCCATTGCTATTATCGGATAACACAACTGTAATTATTCTTATTCAGGGTTCCTATACTTACACGGTCTATGAAACTATATTAATGGACTGTGGCTGATACTGGAAGCGTACTTACTACCTTATTAAAGTTTCCTAAGTAACTTCGATGTGTTAGAGACTAGGTCCAAAGAAAAACGAGCTTTGATATTTCATAAAATGGTTGCGGTGTTTGCTCGAGTTCGAGAAGCTCTAGTAATGTCGATGATTAGAGACGATATACGCTTGATCCTATAATATGAATCAAACTTATGTAAGATAACCTTTACCCAATGTTTAGCTCTTGGAGGTATTGTGTTACAATTATTACATCGTTCCATTTTCAAATACCGTGTTATTGGTTTTTTTGTGTATTCGTCTGACATCGAAGTTTATCAAAGAATGTCAACCACATCCTGACAACCTAAACGCTTTTCAACTTGTAACTGTGATTCTAGTATGAAATTTTCCCTTGTCTATAGTTTCATTGAGTTGTTTTTAACCAGGTTCACCTGCCCATTCAGATTTTATTCACTGGATTCTGATTCATGTGAACCAAAAAAACTGAAAATCATGTCTTCTATGATTGTTTTAAGTTCATTTCTAAAACTATGAAACGTATGGCTATTCAAGAGCTGCTTATTTAGTTAATGTTGTCAAAAAAACAAAGGATGGGGCGAGCTGGGAATTGAACCCAGGGCCTCTCGCATGCTTGTAGTTAATCAGCTTGTTTCCAAGCCGTCGCCCAAAGCGAGAATCATACCACTAGACCACACGCCCAATTTGTGATAGATAAATTCGGCAATTTAACCACGTGACCATATTGTTAAAAAAAATTACGAGATAACAAGCAGTTTTCGCCTTAATGTTATATGAAAAAAAAAAAAAATCCTACTCAAACATAGTCCAACCAGTATGATATTGTTACAATAGCATTTATATGCTTATTAAAAAGGAGTATGAGTCTTAATATCAGGCATGTCTGTTTTTCTTGGTGTAGCAATTTGCTCAAAATTTGCCATCTTTTTACCTAATATTACTCACATTCCTTCTAGAAAAAGTTTGCAACCATTCCAAGTTGAACACATCAAAAGAGTTCAATCACCAACCAACCATGAAATATAAGCTATAAAACACCATAATTGACCATAGACCGAAAAAGTACTCCTCCAGAATCTGTCAGTTGTAAAGAGAGTGAACTTCTTTGCGTGCTGTAAAAACGATATCTATGAGATCTCTGATGTCACCCCAAACGAAATATCTTTGATTAAAACGAAATGTCTGCCTGCATTTGAATGTCTACGAATAGAAAAGAAGGCATTGAGAATGTGAGACCCTCAGCATTTTTAATTCTTCCGATGGAACGACATAAGTTGTCCACCAATGACTATGAGATGATATTAGTAACCAACGGCAAGCAAACATGTGTCCAGGAAAAGAATTGAATATAAAATCTACATTCAATTGATGGATTGCGCTTGATCCTCCACCAGGGGGTGATATAAAGTGGAACAATTTTGCAACCAAAATCGACTAGGCAACGCAAACTGCCACAGGTAGCCACTTTCACACATGTTTAACGAAAATGTATGTCAGATTATTAAGTTTTTTTATTAGGTGTATGAACCTCAATCAAAGATTCCTGCTCTATAGATCTGATAATGATAGGAACTCCAAGAGTCGTATAAAATATCAGTAAAACAAAATAGTAGTGAATTCTGATAAGCATAATTATAATTTTTTAATTGTTGATGTAAATTGCTTATCTTTCTGTCATGTAAAATCATAATTGCTTAATTTGTTCCATTTTAATACCACTGATGGACAAAAAAAATTGGTTATCATAGAATTGTTACTTGTGTGGCGTATAAATTGACTGCCACAAACAGTAATATTGTTTTTAAACTGCCAAATTTAAACAAAAACGAGCAAAACGACAAACAGTGGGGCGTGACTGACTGAACGAGAATGAATGAGTGCTTTCTACACGAGCCTAAGCAAAAAAAAAAGATGAATTAGGCACACAAATGTTGAAAGGCAAGGAGACAAGACGTACAGCCAAAAAAAAAAAACACTAACAACAAACTTACAAAAGAAGGAAAGGGAGACAAAAACAGACGGGACAGAAAACAACCAAAAACGAAAAAAAGAAAAACAGGAGCCAATTTACAACCAGCTCAACCAACAGGCAAAAACCAGACTTTTACAGCGTTTAAATACAATTAGTATATTACTATACTTACTACTATACAACTCACAGAAAACATATCAATCAATCAATTAACCAGTTAACCGATTCTTCAATTGATCGTCATAACTATTTTAATCATACCCATCAACAGATAACCAAAAATAATATCCCAGGATAGTAAGCAATCCGCTAAACCACATATTAGTAGTGTCATTCTTATCCTTATCGCCTTCTCCAAGAACTAACAGAATTTATAGAAGCGAGTGAAATTATCGATAGTTACGCAACTCATTGCCATCATATCATTCAATCAACTGACTTTCTCCAACAATCGTTTGACCAAAAGCATACCAAGTATAGCCTATATACACATTTATCAAATATAAACTAATATCAAAAATGGGTTCATGTTGCAGTTGTTTGGGAGGCCGTGGGGGCGATGGAAGCCACGCGCAATTGCTATTAGCCGAAAACGAAAGAGAAGCTATATCGGCATTATTACAATACTTGGAGAATCGATCAGACGTTGACTTTTTTAGCAATGGCCCACTTCGTGCATTAAGTACGTTAGTTTATTCAGAAAATATCGATCTTCAGAGAAGTGCAGCTTTGGCATTTGCTGAAATTACCGAAAAGGATGTTAGAGAAGTTAACCGTGATGTTTTGGAACCAATCTTGATATTATTACAACTGTCAGACTCAGAAGTACAACGTGCTGCTTGCGGCGCTTTAGGAAACTTGGCAGTGAATACCGAGAATAAAATTTTAATTGTTGAGATGGGTGGCTTGGAACCTTTAATAAGACAAATGATGTCAACCAATATCGAAGTACAATGTAATGCGGTTGGATGTATAACTAATTTAGCAACTCAAGACGATAACAAATCCAAGATTGCAAAGAGTGGCGCGTTAATTCCATTGACAAAGTTAGCCAAATCAAAGGATATCAGAGTACAAAGAAATGCCACTGGTGCGTTATTGAATATGACCCATTCGGGTGAAAATCGACAAGAATTAGTTAATGCGGGCGCAGTCCCAGTATTAGTGTCATTGTTATCTAATGATGATGCCGATGTTCAATATTATTGTACCACTGCCTTATCCAATATTGCCGTTGATGAAGCAAATAGAAAGAAATTGGCAAGCACAGAACCTAAATTAGTTGGCCAGTTAGTCAACTTGATGGATTCTCCATCTCCTAGAGTTCAATGCCAAGCAACATTAGCCTTGAGGAATTTAGCTTCCGATTCCGGCTACCAAGTAGAAATCGTGAGGGCTGGAGGGTTACCACACTTAGTCCAATTATTATCATGTAACCATCAACCTTTGGTGTTGGCAGCAGTCGCATGTATCAGAAATATTTCGATCCACCCTTTAAATGAAGCATTGATTATCGAGGCAGGTTTCTTGAAACCACTTGTGGGTTTGTTGGATTACACCGATTCAGAAGAGATTCAGTGTCATGCAGTCTCAACTTTAAGAAATCTAGCTGCATCTTCAGAAAAGAATAGAACGGCATTATTAGCTGCAGGAGCAGTTGATAAGTGTCAGGAATTAGTCTTGAAAGCGCCGCTTTCTGTTCAACTGGAAATATCAGCTTGCTTTGCCATTTTGGCGTTAGCGGATGATTTAAAACCAAAATTATATGAAAGCCACATCATAGATGTTTTAATTCCCCTTACATTCAGTGAAAATGGGGAAGTTTGCGGTAATTCTGCAGCGGCATTGGCCAATTTATGCTCAAGAGTCTCGAATGAACACAAGCAATACATTTTGAATAATTGGTCACAACCTAATGAAGGTATCTATGGATTTTTGATTCGTTTCTTACAAAGTGGAAGTGCAACTTTTGAACATATTGCGTTATGGACAATTTTACAATTACTAGAATCAAACAACGGAGAAATAAATGCTTTGATTAAAGAGAATGAAACTATTTTATCAGGTATCAAGAGTTTAAGTGCCACACAACAACAAATCCAACAATCACAAATTAATAATAATGAAGACCAATTTGATGATCCAAAAGTGGAATTGTTTAATTTAACTCAACAAATCTTACAAATTTTGGGATAAATCATTTTACTTATTCCACTACCACCACTACCATCGACCATCTTTCTTGTATAACTATTATTTAATTGTGGCACCTACGTTCCGGTTTTGTTTGGTTTTGATGATCATGCATGCATTTTAATCGCGTTTTTTAGTATTTTTTTTAGTTCTCCACCACCACTCCCCCTTTTTTAGCTTGCTATTAGCACAGCGTTGGTTGTCGTTTTGATGTTATCAATAGTTGTTTTCAACCCTTTCACTATTGTCGCCTGCCTTTTCCACTTGTTTCTTTTTATATTTTATGTAACAAAAATTTGCTCTGAGGTTCAATGGCAATTAGATTAATACACACACATTTTGAATTTATTTATATTTAATCTATAAACGAGTCAAGATGTACTTAATTCTCTATAGCCACTTTTGTCGATTCCGCATCTTGTTCTAACTTCTCCTCCTCATTCGTAATCGGTTTCACATCTGCAATATTCAATTTACTCAATTTTGCTAGAACTTCCGCCTCTGCCTCTTCTTCCTGTTGTTTATCTTCCTTTATCAACAATTGCAATTCCTCATCAATCTCAGCATCATCGAGATCATTCTCCAAAACCAACGCCTCATTAATCTCCTCACTCTTTGACACTTCCCGTTCAATATCCGCCTTCACATCGTCCACATCCTCAATCGAAACTCGTGAATTCATATTCTTTAATACCACCGAGCTTGAAACTAACTGCTTGTAAATTTCGACATTGAGGTCAGAATCGTTGATCTTTTGCAATATGTTATATAGTTCAGTATACGTCCCACTGGTGGACTCGAGTGATTTCGTAAGGATTTGTCTCTGGGTGAGGAGATGACGGAGTCGGATTTTTTGTTGGTCTTTAGTGGGAAGTTGAACCACTGCTGCAAATTCCGGTTTAAGCTTGGATAGTTTGGTTGAGAGTTGGGTGGTGCGGTTGTTGAGATTGTATAACGTTGCTTGGATATCTATTATTCTAATGTCATCTTCGGAAAGGGGTTCGGATTGGGTGAATTTTATGTATGTGATGTCATCCAATTTGGTAGTTTTACAAACAGCGATATCTCGGCTCCAATACATCAATATCAATTCAAGATCCTTCGTTGTGAATTTCATATGCGATGAAATAAGGTTGTATAAAGTTTCGAAGTTGAATAGCTTAGCTGAATAAGTAGCTTCCTTGTCGATATGTTGTTGTACAATTGTTAATGCTTCTTCGGCTAGTTTGATAAATTCGTTCCAGGCAATAAATCTATCATCAATTAGTTTTCCCGATTTCTGTAAGCAATTATATGGAGCAGCCAAGCCGATTGTTTGTAGTCCCCATTTCAACCAGGATTTCGGTGACATGAATGAATTCGATTCGTTAATCACCAGGAGATAGCATTGTTTAGAAGCAAGGTAAAACGATTCGGGAACAAGTACTTTCATTGCCACCAATTCATTAATCACAATCCCTAGACTCTGAGGTTTTCCATAGTTCAGGAGAGATACCAGCTGTAAGATATCAGGATTGTAAGTTTTGAAAGATATTCGGGAATCAGTTGAAAGCTTGTGAGATGAGATTAGTTTTAGTAATAATGTCTTCCATGCTTGGATGTTTGCTTCATAGCCTATTGGGTTTAGGATTTTTAATTTTTCGAAATCCGAGTAGAGCGATGATAGTCTACTTGGTCTGAATTCCGGAGTTGACTTGATAATCTCCTCGATGGTGGACATTCGGGATGGGATTAGATAAAGTGGCTAACTAAGGAATTCTAGTTTTTTTTAAGTGGGGTGGATTTCTGATAAGCCAACTACAGATTGTGTGCGATCGAGATTTCTAAAAACCAATTCCCATTCTATATTAATTATACTTCGTTATAAATGCTTAAATCCTATATAATACTCTATATAAATAAACTCAATTAAGCGAAAGCTTCCCCACATCCAATTCTACTTGATCTCTCAAAGCATCAACAACATCCAAAATGGCAGTTGCAGCAGGTGAATCAGGGTAACTATCAAAGAAGCATTCCCCTTGATCACAAGCCTTCCCTATTCTTGGATCCAATGGTACGGCACCAAGGAACGGTATATTCAACTCTTGACATAATTTCTTACCACCTCCAGTAGTTGGTTTAAATATTTGCGATTCTCCCTTACAATTTGGACAAACAAACCCGGACATATTCTCAACCAATCCCAAAATCTTAATTCCCGCCTTGCGACAGAAATCAATCTCCTTACGAACATCCAACAACGCAACTTCCTGGGGAGTAGTAACAATCAATGCCCCATCAATCCCCACTTCCTTCATGTATGTCGTCACCGATAAATGTTCATCCGAAGTCCCTGGAGGAGTATCAATCACCAAATAATCCATATGCTCACCCCAATTAACATCCTTCAAAAACTGTTTAATTAATCCATTCTTCTTAGCTCCTCGCCAAATAATCGCGGTATCGGGATCCGGCAACATGAATGAAATACTCATAAGTCCTAAATTATCAGCCACATATACCGGAGACCAACCGGAATTCGATTGATGTACCGATTCCCCCTCAGCACCCAACATTTTCGGCAATGAGGGACCACAAATATCCAAATCCATCGCTCCGACTTCTAAATCCTCATCCGCAGCAAGTGCCCATGCTAACATCGATGTGAATGTAGATTTACCTACTCCTCCCTTCCCTGAAAGAACAAGTAGTTTATGTTGGATATTGGATAATCGAGTGTTTATTTGCGGGAGATCAGGATCGGGACCCTTGGGAAGTTGTGAACTACATATTTCTTGATTGGGACATCCTTGACATGCATCTTCTTTCCCAGCAGATTCTGACTCTGGACCCGGACAATGCTCGGGCTCTGGGGCCGCAAGCTTGCTATTGTCTTGACTTGGTGACATTTGCCTATTGGTTTTTCTATTATTAGTGTTGATGGTGTAAAGAAATCAGTCTCATGATCAATTAGTAATGTAACCTTCAAATTTCTTTTTGTCATGTTTCACATACTCGCAACTACATGCAGGAACAAAAAAAGTTTGGGCTTTCCGCTACCATAATAACTATTATCAGTAGAAGACAGCAAGTGGGTGCAAATTGAAGCTGAGATCAAGAGTACGCTATCATTATAACT
>JAKUCC010000293.1:0-12945 GCA_030563365.1 Hemisphaericaspora xylanilytica | reverse complement strand
GCTCCATCTACACCCACATCAATTAGATCATACAATTCAGTAGTGGATTTGCAATCACCTAGATGGGTGGTACAAAAATTTGGTGGGACTTCGGTTGGTAAATTCCCCGAAAATATCGTCGATAAGATTATCAAGGTGTATTCCAATTCATCGAGAGTAGTAGTGGTATGCTCGGCAGTTTCGTCAAATACCAAGAGTGAAGGTACCACCTCCAGACTATTGGAATCGGCCGATTTGGCATCCAGTAGTGGTGACTACGCCCACGTCCTCGGATTAATTGAAAATGACCACATCAAAATGATTGAATCCAAAATTGAGTCCCCAGAAATAAAGCAAGACCTTATACAAGATATAAAGGATGAAATTAAACATGCCAGTGAACTTTTACACGCATGTCAAATCATTGGGGAGATCAGTCCTAGATCATTGGATTCAATCATGTCAGTTGGTGAAAAATTGTCGTGTTTATTCATGGCGGCATTAATGAAAGACCGTGGGTTAAAATCAGCTTATGTCGACTTGTCCCATCTCATCCCATTAGATTACAACTTCAATAACGGATTTGATGAATCATTCTATAAATTCTTATCATCAGAACTCGGGAAAAAAATCACGGCATTGGATTCCGATGTCATCCCCGTACTCACTGGTTATTTCGGAGTAGTCCCCGGGGGGTTATTAAATGGGGTTGGAAGAGGATATACCGATCTTTGTGCTGCCTTGGCTGCGGTTGGTATCCAAGCTGATGAATTGCAAATCTGGAAGGAAGTTGATGGGATCTTTACTGCTGATCCAAGAAAAGTACCTACGGCAAGATTATTGGACAGTGTCACCCCTGAAGAAGCAGCCGAATTGACCTATTATGGAAGTGAAGTCATTCATCCATTTACCATGGAACAAGTCATCAAGGCCAAAATTCCAATCAGAATAAAAAATGTTGACAACCCAACTGGTAAGGGTACTATTATTTATCCTGACAATTTGGGTAGACGAGGAGAAGCCACACCACCACATCCACCAGTTGCATTTGAAGTATTATCACCATCTTATATCATGACTCATAAAAAGAGATCAGCCACCGCCATTACAGCAAAACAAGACATTGTCGTTATCAATATCCATTCTAACAAGAAAATTCTCAGTCATGGGTTCCTTGCACATATTTTCACCACCCTTGACAACTACAAACTTGTTGTTGATCTTATCTCGACTTCCGAGGTGCATGTTTCCATGGCCCTCTCGATCCAAACCGAACAAGAATATCAATTAAAGAATGCCGTCCATGAATTACGAAAAATGGGAACGGTTGATATTACTAGGAAAATGACAATTATTTCCCTTGTTGGTAGACAAATGGTGAATTTTATTGGTATTGCCGGAAACATGTTCAAGATTCTTGCCGATGAAAAAATCAATATTGAAATGATCAGTCAAGGGGCAAATGAAATCAATATATCGGCAGTCATTAATGAAAAGGATACCATACGTGCATTAAGAAGTATACATGCCAAATTATTGGAAGGAAATTATGAAGAAGAAAAGGGTGCAGTCGATGTGAGGTTGGAAATGTTGAGAATGGGCGCATAAACTAAAATGTTATAGATATACCAGTTTAATAGATTAGTTAAATATACAAAAAAAAAGATCATATTCCTACTATATAGAGAAAGTTCAACTAAAATTACAAGTCGAAATCACCCGACTCGGCATTATTGGTATCTCTGCTGTTAGCTTTCGCGTTTTCTTCAATCAATGATTCGAAGTCACCAACCATACTTCCTAATAATTCACTAGCCAACTTATGATAAGCCAATTGTGCCTTGATCAACTCCAAGAATTCATGTAGTGGTTTTGCATTTTCCAAAACATTTTGCATAATATTAATTGCATCTTCAACGGCGTTGGCGAATTCATCTTCTGCATTTTCCATTAATACTCGCAATTGTGGTTCCTTGGATGGATTAGTACAGCTTCCGAGATTAACTCTGGCTAAATCATAATCTATTCTTTTTTGTTCAACCTTCTTTTGAATACTGTTTGACTGAGAAATCAATGATCGAAGAGTAGTGGTCAAGGGAACATTAAACTTTGTTTTTATCAATTGGTCCTGTCCAAGTCTGGCATTGGCAATCTTATTCAAATTAGTTGAGTATATAGCTAATCCCTTGTTCAAAACATCGTCACCAGTGACTGTTGGTTCACCCAATATGGCTGGGTCAGTGGCACGAGATAAGGCGTGATAAAGGGTTTTTGGAGGTTTAAATTCTCCTGCGTGAGGATCAACCAAGGCAGCTTGAGCTTCTTTGGTGGTAGTGGCCTTGGATAATGCTTCAACTCGTTCGGTGATTCCTCGACCCCAACTCCCCAATGATTCTTGTAAATTGACTGGATAATCGTAGGTTTCATTCTCATAAGCACTGGTGATTTTCAATACTTTACGATATAATGTTTCAATCAGATTACATTTATCGGCAAGAGCAGTGTATTCTGCTGGCAATTGGGAGATATCTTCAGGGGTGACCTTACCAATCTTTTCTTGTACTAACCGAGTAGTACGATGGGCCAACGGAAGAACTTCGCTGTTGAATTCAGTCAGAATTTTGTCTGAGAATGACTTGATCTCCTTGGTGAAGTTAGAGAAGTTGAAGGACATGATTGATTTGGGTAATTGACTTGTGGTGTAAATTGGTAAGGTTGGTATTCAAGGTGGTGTGTTTCTATTTAGGGAGCAAGCGGTTTTTTGTCTTTTTTTTTTCTTTGTGCGTGTGATTTCCTTTGATGCGACATGAATGTCGTTTAGAGATTTGCGACATTTCAATTTTTGCAACAAAAGACTATAAACTTGATCCACCAACCAATGTGTCATTGACATACTGTCTTGGAATGTATTTTACTGGTAAGGCGATTTTTTCAGAGTTATGGAGTATTTTCGGACAGTGGATTAAAGAAATTTGAGTTTGGTTGTTATAAAGGTCTTGATTGCACGTAAATAACTATAATAGTATTACCAAGAAAGTTCTATTATATAAGGAAGTATCCATGTCATGCTTAATGTTGTCAACTTGACCTCTAGGGATGTGGGAATATTGGTTGAATTCATATTATAGCCTGATCCAATGAGGACAACAGGTGTGACAGCAATGGTTCGAAGAGAATTACTTTAAGGGAACAAGAAAACAATTAAATAGAAAATGATCATGATTTGGGTGATGTAGTCCATCAGGATGCGGTGGCTACGACTTTCTTGGATTTATCTTTTGATGATAGTATCTCGAACGACGATATTGTGGAAGATGATACAGACATTGATAATCAGCTCGTCGGTCGTTAAAAAAAGGTACTCATACTCTAACGTCCAAGACTAACAGGGCCAAAAGTTTCAAGGGAATGCTAGAGTTTACATTCCAAATAGTGTTTGTGGAGGAGGTTGCATCAATTTTCGGTTCTTCATGGCGAGGTTGGTTAATGAATAATCATCTTACCTGCTTCTCGATATGTGGATAATATTGCACAAGAGACTATTAAGTAATTAGACTTGAAGTATTGATTGAAGCTTTTGATCCTCAAGTTGAATTAATCTGATATTGCACCAAACAGGCGGTATTTACTTCTGGTTCGGTATTGCAGTGTATTTTCAAATCTGCTTGTGTCGCACATGGACACCCATAGGTTAGTGATTTGTAGACCTTCCTTAAATCACTTTCAGGAGCTACCATTATCCAACCATATGCCTTTCCCTTGGAAGTATCCTTCCGCATATTCTCGGACATTAATATCATCAATGGTTTGAAGCTCTCCTGGGGGAAATGAATAAAAGTCTTTCTAGACAGATGAGTAGCTATTCGCAAATTGGTTGGTCGTGAACTGTAGTAAGTCACCAAATCCATATTTTCATAATTCCAACTACTTTAGCCGAATTGAACAATAAATTGATCGCCTGATGCTTCTGGTCGTTCAAGCTGTCGTTTCTAGATCACTTCCTTTCCGAGACGCTATCAATTCGTTTATTTTCTTGACCATTTCATTTTATTATAGAATGTCCAATTGATTGAAGAGACAATACATTTCAGCTTATTTGGTATATTATACTGCATTTCACGGAGTTCATGATGTGTATTTTCATCAAATAAATAACTTAGATCATAGCAGATAATTTGGGCATACCCTTGCAAGGACGGACTTCCAATAGGGATCGACCAACATCAAGAATACGATAATGGTTGTTGAAGTTGCTACCAATCTCAATAAGTATCTTTAGAGCATCCTTCACCATTCCATTCGAAAATTGTCTTTTAAATTTAGGTTAATTGAACTAATAAGCTGGTTGGAGTGCGACCCTGTTGGAATGGATTTCCTGTTTTGATGAAACACTCAATTTATATTTGTTTATTTTGATTTCAAAAAAATGGAGAAAAAGACTTTTGTCGCAAGCTTTGTCGTGAAATATGTCGCAAATTCTGGTGTTGGGACTTGTATTATTCATCTGTTGATCTCATAAAGGTTGAAAGGTCTCCGAATTTGTAGTATATTATGTTTACAAATTGTTCCCTGGTTATTCTACAAAGATTCTTCAGCTTCGCATGGTCACTGATTCCATGACATCTAAGAAGTTATTGTTTCGCTGTGTATGGCTCTCGTTCATCAACCATGAGGTTACTCATCTTGAGTTGAAGCCCAAGAAGCTACTCATAAAAGTCAAATCTTTGCATTCGTACATCCGGGATTTTCATATGTACACGATTGATGGATTTGTTTGGAAACTTCGAATAAAATCTGAGACCAGGAAGTGCATTCTTAGATTTGTTGATTGTTGTTGTATGGCTTTAGTGAGTTACGGCAACATTAGTTATATTGGCTTTGTCGCTGTTGCATATCCATATATGAATTGGTGATTGTCAAATTCTCCCTTCCACTTGCAAATGTGATTCATCTATTGATGATGTTTGTTATAGAATGGGTCATTTTGAACGGCTGCAATTGGTCTACAAGCGAGTGAGACTATGTTTGGCTGATTTTTTGCAATTGTTCTTGGAAAAAAATCAAAACTCAACATCATTAACAAAATCAACAAAACGAACATTACGTAGAACCCATATGGTTGTATAATAACTATTTACTAAAGCTATAAGGAACACTCCTATGATTTTATAGAAAAACTGCTATAAAAGAATGATTATTGGAGTTGGTTAATATTCGCTTGAAAACTGTTGGAAAATTACATCACGTGATAACAATGGAATCATCACCTGATATTCACGTGATATTTTTTTCCCAGAGTATTCTATTCTTCTCTGGGGCAAGAACTTAGACCCAATTGACCTCAACACTTTCAGCGGTAGAAGCAGACAAGCGCAACTCAAAAAAACACATCTGCCTACAACCTACATATCTCTGGATAACTGGAAACAATTTTGGAAACACCTCTTCAAGGCAAAGGTTAAATCGCCCGCAACATACGAGGAACTCCACAGGTTTACGCTTGGACGCCGCAACAACCCCCCGCCCAATACACCCACATGCCCGCTTTGCAACAACAACTTTCTTACGGAATATCATATCCACATTTACCAGAAATGTAATACCAGCAAACAACTATGAGAACTTCTCGATATTCCAATAGACCTCCAATGAGCCAACCTAGTTGCCAACCACCACCTCCCAGACGAGACCCTAAAGTCAATCAAGCGCTATCTCCAGGTCATTTGGACTCTATATCTACGACGCAGAAATGACCCTACACCTCATCCCACGAACGTGGATGAATTGAAAAACACGCTATGGTTGATAAATCAAGATAACACAAACATATAAGCTTAAAACAATATCAATGGACAGACAACCACCTGTCAAAATCTGATGCTATATTGAAATATTTAATTATTCCCGTGGCCAATTTTATATTTGTATAGTGTGCTATAGTTAGTTATAACTCGATAAAGACCTTTTTTTTTTGAAAAGAAAAACTCAATTCCTCTGCTAAGTAAAATGTATAGACGTGTGAACAGTTTCTCTTTTCTCAAAAGTATATCATCTTTATTGAGCTATAGCTAAGCATATCACTCTATACAAATATATAAAACAACACAGATCAGTTAGCTATTTCAATATAATGCTAACATTATGACAGATGATTGCCGGTCCATTTTCCTTATCCCTGTGTAGTTTTTGTGACATCAAACACATCATCCTTTTCAACTCATCCAAGTTCATTGGAAGGTATATAGGCTCCTTTTGGCTACCACGTTGGCGCATTGGAGGTCATTTGGATTTTCAATTCCCATAACTCTTTGCTGATGGCACATACCCGGTATATTTGGAGATGGTATTCGGTAGGAAGC
Source organism: Hemisphaericaspora xylanilytica (assembly GCA_030563365.1). NCBI lineage: Eukaryota > Fungi > Ascomycota > Pichiomycetes > Serinales > Debaryomycetaceae > Hemisphaericaspora > Hemisphaericaspora xylanilytica. The sequence goes on along the minus strand of JAKUCC010000293.1, from coordinate 6,607 downwards.
TCGTTGTTGCAAAGGGAACATTGCTTGTACCATTTGTTGGATCAATGTCGATATGTTCGAATCTTTGTTTTCTGGAATGTCTATGCTTGTTTTTCTGGTCTAAGTTGACAGGGCGCAACTATATCTGATTATCTACATATGGATCGTAGCCATAGTAGTTAAATTCAATTGCAATTAAGTTGAGTACATTGTTTGGTACATATGAAACATCATCAATTACAATTTCTTCATCATTCACATCTAGAATTATAAACGTACCTACTCCGTCCCATTCGATAGGACTAAAATTAACAGGTTTAACAACTCTCACTTTCTCTACATTGAAATCACCTAGTAATTCATTGTTTCTTGATTACTACCGTCTTGTTGGTCCTGAATCATATATTATTTGCTCATAGGCACCAATACTTTTGCCGCGGCTGCTAATTGGATTATATTTCTCTAAGCCGTCATTGGGAACTAGCATTGACAACATCTTCATTTGGCAGTTTATTATGATCATCATTTGGTTGAGTCAAATTACCATGACTTCCGTCGCGACCTCCTCAACCTCTTGTCTTGTAAGTTATATCCAGCTGACCTCTGGTATTTATACGAGAGTCTTCTCCAATATGCCTTTGTGCCACAAAAATTTACCCCTTCAGCGCTTGTTTTATATTCGTCGAAATACTCTATATCGTTGAATATTTGGGGAGGCTCTGGAAATTGATACTTCTCCTTGTTCTTTGACCATTCCTTAAAATATTCGGCCATGACCCTTACAAAAATCTTATCATTTCTCTTGAGACTTTCGCGCATATACATAAATAGATTCTCTCCCGCAAGTGCCTTGCTATATTCCGAGACAAATGCAACATATTCATTATCTATTGCTGCTTCCTCGAGTTCTTGTTCACGTTGGAGGTGAATACGATTATTAAGCGTTAATTTCGTTTCTACGAATTCCGCATAGACCAATTCCAACGACCTACTGACGCTCTGGTATTTATGGCTTCTCTCCATGATTAAATAATGTTTGGTTGGTATTTTAAAAATCTAATATCTCCATAACCTGATTTTACTAAATCTTGACTTCTCATCTGTTAGGTAGAAGTGTCCACGTTGCGTAATAAGGATGCCAAATGATAGAGAGGGTCGGATATTTCTCCAGCCTCTTTCAATTTATATGGGAATTGATACGAATTAAGACTTATGTTCTTAATGCTATTATTTGAGTTCGTTAATTTGCTTTGTTAAGTTCTGATTAGATTCAGTTCCAATATATTAATTCAGTTAGGTCCGTTTTGTAATATAACCGCCCAATTATCTTAGGTTCTGTTCGTTAGTTGTCTCACGTTTATTCAGTTTCAAGTTTGGTAGCCATACAATAAATTTATGGTTGGGGGTCCATGAGCTCTTGCATGATCAATCCCCAACTTTTGGTTTTTTCATTTAACCTGTAAATTTATTTACAGTTTCTACAACCCCACAATTTTCAACAATTACATCATCAAACTCACCAACATAGCACACCAATATTTACATAACCTCCTTCGGGAGAATCTAGCAGATTTATCGATACCGGTTGTTAAATGTTCACAGACAAGCAAATCATTTCACAGTGAAAACGTTAAACATATTAATAAATATTCAACGAGATGATGTGAAAAGACCAATTCAACTTTGACTAAGGACTCAATTCATCTAATCTCTCGTGACTAATGATTTTCACATTGAAACTAGAATAAGCTTTGTTTATTTCAAGTTGGCGAATGAACAGATAACAACAGGTGCCATCTAATATCCACGGTATTTAAAAATCAAAAGTGAAATCTCAGCATCATACATAAAGTCTAATATACAACAGTACCCCAAACGCTATCAATCCTCGATCTTGAGAATGTCGCTAGGGATATGCGTAATGAGCTTCAGGTACCCATAGTATAATGAAAATCAATCTTCCCTACGTGCAACATTTAGTCAGTATCCATAGGTACCTTCCTGACAATGAAACTAGGAATACATAATACAATATTCATATACATATAGAACGCGATAGATATATAAGCATGGTCCTGTTAATTGTCCAATGGCAAGATATTTGGAACAGGGCCCACGGGAGTAATCCCAAGCGGATTGACTGCATTTAGGGATTTAGTATAAGCACACTTGATGTGATTAAAATCAGTAGTCTCTTGGAATCCGGGAATCTTCCAATACAAGAGTCTAACCCATTCATGAATATGGGGATAATCATGTCTAATCATTCCAATATTACATTTGAAATGTTGAACATAAACCGGATCAAATCTAATAATAGTAGTGTACAACCTGACATCAGCTTCTGTCAATTGGTTACCCAACAAGAACTTTTTGTCTTCCTGATGATTCTTTTTCAATATTTCTTCAACCTTATCTAAATGATGGAAAATGTTGACGCATTCTTTGGAATATACATCTTGGCTTGTGGCAAACCCTGCTTTATATACTCCATTATTGATATTTTCATACACCGAAGAATTTAATTCATCGATTTTGGATTCCAATTCTACAGGTACAAGATTTACATTGGCATATTCAGGGGGTAAAAGGGAATTGAATTCGGAATTCATCATTCTAATGATTTCAGCAGATTCATTATTAACAATCGTACCTTGGATTTTATCCCATAAAACAGGAACCGTAAATCTACCATTATACTCAGGATTAGCCTTAAAATATAATTCCCTTAGCCGAGCAACCCCATACAAATGATCAACAGTCCCTAAACTTATGTCATCCTTCTGTGTCAACGTTTCCAATTCTTCCTGTTTGATAAACCTCCAACCTAGATTATCCATATGCCAATGAACAACAGAAACAGTAATAATTGAAGTTAATCCTTTAAGAATTCTTGTAATTAATGTTCGATGTGCCCATGGGCATGCAAGAGAGACATACAAGTGGTATCTCCCTGCTTCTGCTGGAAAACGCGAGCCTGGTTTCGAGCTTATAAAGTCTCGAAATACAGATTGCTTTCTTTTGAAAGAACCATCTTTGTCGTCAGCAAATTTGAGTATATCAAGCGTGGATTTCTTTCCCTATGGAAATGGTTAGTTATACTAATGATATAAAGAAGAAATGTAATTGCATACGGAAGACATTTTAACAATTGAATACACCTTATGGAAACTAAAAACCTCAAGTAGAGGTACTAATGAAAACTTGTATGTTATATAATTAATGGCAAGTAGCAAAGGATCTGTCAATTGCCATTGAAATCCAGATGAAGTATGGGGTTATTCCCGAATGCAAGTGGTTATATACAGGAATGAGCAATTATATGTTTGAGGATGATGATTACCTATAGCTCATTACTAATTAAATGTAAGCACGTCAGAGTTAATACAAACTCTTTCAGTGTCTATCATCAAATTGCCAGATTACTAATCAACGGAAATCAGTATATAAGAAGCTGCAAGCGGACTTTACTGATAAATAATTGAGGAATCCATAATTTCACGACGCATACATCTTTGGTTTTGCGACACTATGTTAAAACACGACATGAGAAATTCAACTGGTAGCAACAACTCCTTTGTGGTCAATCCATAAACCTCCTGCTATCCAACTTTAACATTTGCCCTTCATACTTGCCAAACCACAAACAAACACGTATAGATATGGAGAATGAAGACCAAATTCGAATTAAATAAACGTACTTGCAAGTACGGGAGACAGACCAGTGGAAGCAATATGAATTGAACATCTCAACAACCGCCAATCACAATAGTTGCCAATTTCAGGAAATTCAACTATTCATCTATCCTCAGAACAGAGCGGTTGATATATATTTTTGGAATCTCGAATGATTTTGAGTGTGATATGAACAATTCAACAGTAAGCTACATTTGGCATTTGAAGAGATCAACAGGAATGAATCTGTGCTACAATACTTTGTCTACTACTTAAAGAAATTATAGCTCCTTTTTCCCCATGTAACATGGCGGTTTCATCGTCGCTATAAAGTCTCAGACATCGTGTTGTCCCCTTAGAGAAATCTTTCATATGGACAAGAAAGAAACAAGGAAAAACCCATTCATTACTTAAGTTTCATGCAACAGCCATTTAGGCCATAGCTCATACTACGTGGGGGTATAGTACAAGGTTGATAGTTTTCAAACTTTCATCATCTAGAATGAGGGCTAGAACTATGAGGAATTTTCGTGTACAATGACTAATGGTGTGCGATAATCCAATACCGGCATTCAACTAAGAAAAATAATATAAAAACGTCCAAGAAACAGCCGTGAACCATCCAGAGTGAAATATGACTTTAAAATGGATAACATGACGTTTTCATTCAAAATATCAAATAATCCATACTGTTGTAAAGTAATATATAAGGTTACTCGCATCAGATAGCAGCATAGACTATTTTGCCTTTACCACAAATCTCGAACCATCAAACCAACGCAATAAGTAACAGAGCAAGACCTTCAGTATATGGGGAACGATTTGCATACTTCACACTCAAAAGAAGATTTTTGACTTTTCAAAGAGGATAGGGTACCGACTAACAACGGGTGATAACTGGAACTGCTTTTTTCAATCTACCCATTACATTTTCACTTGATTCTCTCTCAAAGTAGATATGTGCCTGGCACAGCAATATCAGGATTAAGCTCACCACGTGTACCTCTTCCACGATAGACGAGGATGCTCATCGTTTTTTGAAAGGAATTAATGAGATATAACATGTGAGATGTAAGATCCCATGCTGTTCATCTACCATTTAAAGTCAGGTTGATTCATCTAAGTGGATTTCCCACATTTTTATTACTCTACGAGAATATCCCTTATCTGCAAATCAGAAATTGAATTGGTGAAGATTTCTTGGAGTACATTAGAACGTAGTGGATTGGAGACCATAGAAAAATGCGACCAACAAAACACTGATAATTTCAAGTTGAGAGTGTAGAAATGAGCAATGTATATGTGGCAATATTCTTAGGTGGTAGTTTGTTGATTTCCTGGTAACTCAAGAATAACTTAGAGTACCTCTGATTGACATGACCCGCAAAAATCACACCTACTCACATAACTGAACAAGGATCTTCTTGAGGAGTCTATCATGTCGCTTGTCAAGTTGTCCGGCGATACTGTAATAAACTGAAGCAACTCGACCTTATTAGAGATCTCACACAGTCTAACTTCTCTTTCTGGTAAGGTGTCGACAAATGCTCTAGAAAGGCTTTCATCCGGGCCCAATATTTTGTAAGCTACACTAGTTTCCAAAGCTGGTGATAGGAGGCATCAACTTGTCTAATATTCCTATTCTCTTTTGGATCATATTAGTTGGCAAGTACGCCTCCACCACGTCCTCCACGAAAAATAAAAATCGGGATAACCCAACCAACCACCAAACACGTGCCACAATAAAATCAATCTACCTTTGTCGACTATCTAGCTTTCAGAATAGTTCTCTTATAGGTTAAATTATCGGCAAATTGACAGCTTTAAAAGCACGTTGTTAATTAATAGTTTTTTGTCTGGATCGGTTAATCATAACCATGGATATGTCGCCGGTCCCCACTTGAGAGAAGACTATCAGAATTTCTTATAAGAAAAGATTCAGAATTCTAGCTAAGGAGTCTCCAGGACTAGATAAATCAACGGGAAAATAAGGGATTTAAAACGGACAATCTTCTGCTTATATGGAAGCACACATAATGCACACTATCATATTGTTTTGGTCCTCGTGCTAGGAGTCTAACTGTGTTAGAAATATAGGCATTTTTGGGTAATCGAATGATACCTCCTAGTGCTGTGTTAACAAATCATCTTGCACCAAAGCTTCAGGTTGTTATTTATTAGTTCCTTGGCTGGCACTCTACGATATCACATGTCGCATAATTTATTTGCAAGGTAATACATTCTAAGGAAACCGACTCATCAGTTCCGACAACGGGAAGAAGCGTCATCAAGTTCATCAATGTGAAATTAATCTAATCACGTGGTAAAAACAATCTTGTCACGTGAAAAACGCCCATGATTCCAAAGAAAAGTAACTGGTTGTATAGTGTAGTGGTTATCACTTTCGGTTTTGATCCGAACAACCCCGGTTCGAATCCGGGTACGACCTTTTTTACAACACGCAATTTTTTTAGACGACAGACCAATGCGAAATCAATACGGTTACGAGTTTAAAACAACAGAACATAGTTGCGGGCGGAAAACTGAAAAATTGAATGAATAACCAGGAAATAATGTCCAATATTAGAAGGTACGTATTTTTTTATCGTTGGACATGGCGAATACGAAGCATCTAGAGAAGAGTGGAACAGGACTTACAAACATTGACCACACTCTCTTGCTGGACCAGAAAGTTAGCCGTCTTGCAGTGATGTTTGAACACAGGTACCCCTTCTTTTAAACTCTCTCTCCATTAAACGACCTATGTTCGGTAACAATTATATCTATAAGAAGTTTATTATAACGGTTCAACGTGATCTATACCTACATAACATTGAGATATATACCTATAGATCAATATGAATGGCGGGTTTGGTAGACGAAAATCCAGTTTTTTTTTCTTAAAATCAATGTATATTAAATATATAATCAATAACTAACTATACACTAACAT
>JAKUCC010000292.1:0-13002 GCA_030563365.1 Hemisphaericaspora xylanilytica | reverse complement strand
GCCCACCCATCCCATGCTAAGAAATTTCAGGGTTCGCAAATATTTTTCATTCTTACTCCAACACCGCACCATCACGCCTAGTGTCGCTAGGAAGAAAATCAATTGGCTGGCTTGCTCAGCTCAACCGATCATAAACATTCTCGTAGAAATGAGTACCATTGATCTCTTTGTCAAGTGTGTAACTGAAGCCATTAATGATTAGTTTACGGATATTTAACCGGAACTCCATATCACCCCCATCCACTAATTCTTCGTCTTGATCAGCTTCTGCATTTCCTCTATTCAAATTTATCAATTTCTGAATCAATCCGTCAATGTAATGACCCACACTGGTAGGGACATATGAATACAACGACTTGTCAAATTTGCAATCAATATCAGTTTGGGGAACGTAGGTATCATCATCATATTCTTCCTGGTCTACCGTTTGAATATCATAACATCTAAAGGGTCTATCACTACAATTTGCATGGAAATCCCAAAGAGCGTTCTTCAAAGGAAAAGACAAATGCTTCAATTGTGTCAATAATTCATCCTGGGTCAATCGCTGGTTCAATTGGTACCCCACAGTAGTGAATAAATGTGAGGTGTTCAAATCTCGGTATTTGTGAAGTTTATTATTGTAATATTTGTGGTATAATAGGTATTTGTCTAGTTTATCAAGGCACTTTTCACAATAGGAACATTTACACCCATTCCATAAGATGTGGTTCATGTATTGCTCATATCCAGCAAATGTTTGGAATAGGTTTGGTAATACCACCACAAGTCGATGTGAATTGATCACTTTGGGTAGGATAACCATATATAACTCCCATCTTCGGAAATAATTTCCTTCCATTCCATCTGGAAAATCTCCCAAGGGTAATGCATTATGTTTAATCGATAAGTACGATAGTTTTGGAGATGAGGATAATACATTGGTCAAAAAATTGAATGTATTTAAATCAAACACTTCGTTCACTGCATGAGTTGGAAATATATCACCCTGAATAATCGATAGTTTAGATAACTTAGGACATTGGGGAATTAAATTGTAAAAATCAATTACATAATCGGTGTCATTTGGTTTGAAACCAATTATCAATTCTAACTCGATAACATTCTCCCAACTTATCAATTCAATCAATTGCAAATTCAATTCCCACTCCTCAATACTAAAAACAATCTTTATTCTTTCTAAATTTGGCATTCTTATCTTGTGTCTCAATAAATTGTGATTCATCCAATCCCAATACTTTTCCCTATCATCTGGTAAAATTAGCGACTTAATATTGGGAGCCAATTTACTCAAGCTAGGAAATCTTGCATTCTCGGCAATTAGCAATTCCTCAATATTCTCATTATACTCCACCTCTTCTTCATCGACAATGATCAGCTTGAGATTCAAGGATGACATGTTCAATTGCGACCGTAATTTGTAGTCCCCAATATAAAAGCATGATAGGTTCTCGGTCAAGTTGATTAACTCTTGTAAGACACCAACAAAAGCTGAATTAGTCGAAAAATGGTCCCCCAAGACGTATACCTCGTTGATATAACCAATTAACTCCTGGTTCACTTTTAAACTTTGAACTAAGACCTTCAATCTAGCAACAATCATATTCTCCTGAATTTCATCCTTGATAATTTTACCTCGATGGTGTTGAAACCCATAGATTACCGTCTTGGTAGTATCTTGAAAGTCACTCTCTCTTGATTTACTGCTAGAACGTAAAGGAGGATCCCATTGGATAGTTAGTTGACTGTAGAGTCTTTTCATGCACGGTTTGTAGAACTCATAATTCGTTAACGCGAGATTGATTATCGACTGCTGGGGAAGATAGTTTATAATCTTCGCTTTGATTGCTGGAGGGAGATCAATCAACGATTGTCGTGTTGTCGGCATTGAGTATATAGTTACGGTTAACTTGCTTGGTAAAGATGGAGAGTCTCAATGATTGTGAGGTCAGTTTTTTCGTTTGTCGTGTTCCAAATTTGATTGCCTGATCAGGAAGAATTTCGGAGGGTGATTAGGATTACAATGAACTAAGGTTAGAGTTACAAAGAAGATTTGTATCGACAGATCAAGAAGATAGTTGCAGTATCAATTTGAGTGAAGGTGTCTATGCTTGAGTGACAGCTTCAATGGAAATTCTACTGAGGGTCCATTCCGACGGAGCAATCCAACTTGATGCTTGAGAAACAATAATCCAATTGGTGAAGAAAGTGTAGAATAATGATGTGAGTAATTGTCTATAACTGATTACATAACCTCAAGGTGGTCACATTGTTAAGGATGATATTAGAGTCAATCTAGTACTGTTATGACTTGTTCACAATGTCCGTTTCTGTCTTTTGGGGGCCACCACTGGCAACAACAAGACCCAACCAATGCTTCAACCATCTTGTGATCTTTGTTCGGCTCTTTGCAAAATCAATTCCTCTGATAAATCGACTGCCAGTTAGCAGCCAACTTTATAACCCTGACATATTCTTAGGCAGGTGCCCTGCGAGCCATTGCGACTCTTTGAAATTGCACAGAACAGTCCGGGATTTGAACAATTTAATTCTGATCTACTGTGTAGTACCTTATTTTATCTGCATCGTGGAGATAAAGACATAATCATCCGAGATAGTCGTACGAATAACAACACGAGACTCAGTTGACAACCTAATAATTCCTTAGTTCCACCCAAGCTGTATCTCTGCAAGGGTATCAGCATTCCCTACTTCACATTCCAAGGTTTCTATAAAGTAAGCCATCATTGATAATGAGTTGATTCCAATGCATTTACGGTTGTCGATGAAATTGGTTGCGCTTTCCAAGGAATACAGAGCGTGGCCTGAATTGCTAAATACAAAACCAAATTTTAACAATTTAATAAGATACTACTATTAGAAGAGTGTTTCCTCTGGATATAATGAAATCCATTGGGTTGGCATTAATTTACAAAATGGTCAATAAATCAGGTTGAGGTCCGGGTAATACCTTAACACGTGAGTTCAACGTGATTTTCATGTTTTGTTTGGTAGCGCTGTGTCCCTAAACATTTACAACATTCAACACTCTTCTGATTGAACTTCGCTGATTCACTTGCTTCTACATTTACTATAACTAGAAAGGCTGAAAGCATGAAGATGATTCAGTAAGTTGTTGTTTTACTATTGAATTGGCATTTTATTTAAAAATTTTACAAAAAAAAAAACCAAAAAAAAATATTCTTAAACTTTTGCACCCAAATCTTAATGAGAGTATAAAGCTTAAATTTGACCAAATCATTAAGTAATTATGAACTACTCCCAAATCTCTAGATAGAAGTGTAATAGCTATCCCATGATTCAAAAAACATATTTAGCAATCTACATGATTACTGTTACCGTCATAGGTCCAGGTACCCTACTTTAGAATTGTAAGCTGTGGTTCAATGTCTGCATGTCATTTCATTGTAGAGACATTAACCACACCAACATCTGATTACTAATTATGAGCGGGGAGCGGGGGAGGGTGAGGGGGGGGATTTTAAGAACTACACATAAGAATCTGGCAATAAAGAATGATCAAGAAATTAGAACCTCACTTGTTCGTGATGCATCTGATGTTCTTTCTATTTTAATTGTTAGCTCACTGATCTTCAGATATAAGCGAGATCCTTCTTATTCACCAACAGTATTATACATACGATCAGATTTCAAAGAATTCAAAACTAGTGTCCAAGGATCATTGTTGCCTGTAATAAGGTTAGGCGACAGACATTGCCACTTTGCATCACAGAATAATTACCACCCTGTGCATTATGTACCAACAAAAATGCACATTTCTCATGGTTAGAATGTTCTGTATGGTCACGAACACTTGAATGTCGGGGGGTCAAGGGTTTGTTTCTGCAGTTGATGCCAAGCTCCAAACTTTCATGGTATGGAATGTTCCATTTACAAGGGTCCCACCACCACCCGCATAGTAGGGTTCTTATGTGTAGTGAGATGCCCTTGGGATGCATGGTTGGATTGGAACTCGTCGATTTCTCGAGTTGGGTTCAAATATTCGTTTCCGTGCGAGTTATTGACCATCCGACACCATTGGAACGGCCGTCATTAGGGTCATTGATATGTTCACATCGAATCTGGCAAGGACTACAAAACATGTTTGGAAACTGTACATCAGTCTTCATTCAGAGAAAATCTTGCCCATTCGTACTTTTAATATTAGCAATGTAAATTTAAGGTTAAGGATTTGGGCCCTGAAACTGAAATTGCAGACACTTTTGTGATTCGGGATTTGAACTTCAATTAGGAACAGATCCCGTTTTAATTAAATAACAAGGGAGGTAGAAACTTTAATGAAGTCTGCATCTTGGGATTTATTGTGTGGAACGAAATGTGGTGGTGATCAACCTACCCTAAAACATCGTACAACCCACTCTTTAGTAATTCTACAGATCTAAAATTTCTTGTAAACTAAAGTGGCTGATCTGTATGAATATCTTTGGGGATCTATGATACGATTCTTCGATGAGGGAACAATGACTTTGAAACAAGCAAACCTTAAATTCGAAACCGATAATTCCAACAATCTCGCATCTCCCTTTGTGATTATTACCATAATTGAATTAAAGCATTTAATTGCATACGCGGAATCTGGCGTTCAGGCATTCGCAGGCATGGTTTAGTGCCCCCCATGCTCCTCATCCAATGCGTTCATTGTTTTCATCATACGATAGTTAGTTATAACCACATTGAACCAAAAATAAGCTCACAACCAGGGTAAAATATGCGAATAAATTAAGGTTTTGGCAAACCTTGTTTTTGGTAACTCGTAAATTATAATTATTCGATCCATTTTGTAATTGAAATTTGAATCTTGATTAGAGAGGTCTAAAATTATGTGTTATTCTAGTGACATGAGTCGCTTCACTGAGACGACTGTCGGAAGTCGATACCCACATATTGCTCGATTCATATGTCAGTCTAACGGTCCATCAGATAGACATCGTCTGTCTAACTGCCAAGCACGTCCATGTGTCTTATAATTAGCTGTCGCAAAGGACGATCAGACTGTGAATTGACCAAACCCCTACAGCTGTGTTGAGATGCTATTAGAATAAGATGGTTGAATGCATACTGAATGAACTGGATTGAGGGTTTAGCCAACAATATTCTAATTTAACTAATGTAACAAATCTAACTCATTCGTGCAATAGAATCAATTTAGAGTTCTATGGTTAATAACCAACAGAATAATTCATTGTCTTTTGACAAGTCTCTTTCAATGAACATTCTTAGTTTCCGTTAGAACTTACATACAGTGTACAGTATATTATGCACGGTTTCACCCAACATATTACCTCTTATGTTGCCAATGGTGGTTCGATAGTATACAATACGTTCCGGAATTCTAATTGGAGGAGACAACCGGATTAAAAATTCCACTAGTCAACATTCGAGGCGATGTATGCAAATGTCGAAACTCGCCTCAGAACATATCCATCCAGAATTACCGGGAACGACAAGGTGAGCTAGTTTTTGAATTTTTTTCACAAAGGGGGACCCCTTTACCCTGGTCGTTGGGACATTGATCATTCCTTTTCCATGGGTATGCATCACTATTTCATACATTACGGCTTAGAATTTAACTATTCCCGCAAAGTGACCTTGCTTGCAAGAGATGCATTTGTAAGCTTGTAGCAAACAGCATGAATGGGAACCATTTCGGAAGAATACAAGAGACGGGGGGAAACGAAGTTAACGGAGACATCCCAAAAGGGAAATACGGCCGAATCAAAGGGTTTGTGAGTTTTTACTGCATAATAAACCACTCAAAATACCAAACAAGACGGTTAATTCATATACAAGTAATTATACTAAAAAGGTGGGTATACATATAAGGAAACTCCCAAGTTCAAATACAATAACAATACAAAATTTAACAATATAAACCCAACCCTCCTGTACACCCCTTAACGATTGTTTGTCGGCTTTATTGTTATGAGATAATAGTCAAGCGACATTTATCCTGCTGTGTCGCAGAATACTACATCCCCCACAGTCTTGGTTCAGATGTACCTGTATCTGAGTCAGGATTCAAAAACCGTTGTTGATAATCTTGGGCATCATACCACATGTTAATTGGTTCTATTCTAGTAACAATCTTATCATTAGAATACAAACTCCTTTGATATTCTTCCTTTAATTTACAAGCTACGTGGTTATCTTCTTCATTGTGGGTTAAAATAGCCGATTTATAGTGAGTACCTTGACCTTGTTGGTTCGAACTAGTTGGAGCATGCATTTTCAAAAACATATCTATAATATCTTCCAACTTCAATTGTGCAGGCTCATATGAGATTTGAATACTTTCAACAAACTTAGTGGAACCAGCACCAGCTGGTTCAGGGGGAGTCCCATTGGCATAACCAACCTTGATATCAACCAACCCCTTCCCAGCAAATTGCTTTTTAAACAAATATTCAACTCCCCTGAAACTTTGCGGAGTCAATGTTATCAATTTGGATGTGGGTGTAATGGCGATAGTGCGTGAAACAGACTTAGCAGCTTCAGTAGCAGCGTCAGCAGCAGAACCCATTATTTTGTAATATTATAGATCGTTGATAGCTATGAAAAGGTCAATTGGTAGGATTGTAGTAAGAGGAATAAAACAATAAACAATTGACAAGGGGGATGCCTCGCAAATAGGACCCCTTATCAACACACTCCGGTCCATCACATGTAACCAAAAATGTCTCTCCTTAAAACATCCACACTGCAATAGATAGCGTTTTTTTTACCATGAAGAAACCCTTCTTCTACTCTAACTAATTATCCAAAATTACTGAACAGACCAGGTAAGTCTTTCAATGTTACATTTTACAGACAGAAGATTATCTGTCCGGATTTCCTTATTCTCGGTTTTCTTGTAAGAGAAACGATATCATGCTTTTCAATTCATGCATTGGATGGTGTACACAACTCGTGTCTCCTTCTCGCAGATAAACAACCCAAATGATTCGGAGATAGCTGTCGATCAGTTGTAGAATTTGGTCATTGAGCGTGTGGTAGACCACTAAGTTGGCTCATTCAAGGTCAATTAAGTTCAAGTTGTTGCCATAACTCCTGGCCGATGACACATTCTCGATAGATGTGGAGATTATACTCAGTAAAGCAGGTGATTGTTGCATAGGCTAGGCCGATGAGAGATGGCTACGATGCCCAAGCGTAAAGCAATTTAGTTCGTCGTATGTACCCGGAGATCTCTAGGCTTTGGATAGATATTTGCAAAACTTGTGCCCAGTGTTCCAGTGACAATCTAAGTAATGTGATCCACCATGCAGGTCGTACGTAGATTTGTTTGCTGACTTGAGCTTGTCTGCTTCGATTGCTGAATATGCTGGTGTCGATCTGGTATGCGTCACCAGCCAGCACCTACCGAAACTTCTTGAACCTTCAATTTACATCGAATGGGCCAGCCTACCAGCCAATCACATCCTCAGTGACAACACGCTCAAGCTCATCAACTGCTACCTCCAACCCATCTTGTGCTGTTTATCTACGATGCTCACAGGAGCTTACGCACCGTCCAATGAACTTGGATGAATTGAAAAGCATGATATGGTTATTCTTACAAGAAAACAGATAGCAATAAGGCAAACTGACAGAAAATCATCTGTCAAATTTTAATGCTACTACCAAAATACTTACCCACTCCATTTCAGTGATTCTCTTTATAATTAGTCACACTTCAACAAAGATAAAATCCATTTTTTTTGGGCCAAACGAAAACTTTTTTTGAGCCATTTGTTGAGTGTGCTAGAGGGGGCTTAATTATCATTCCAACAAGTACTCGATAGTAATTGCTTACTAAACACACTGCCTCCACGCACCAATAGGTGCATAAACCCGATTATAACCGCTTGTATGAATCTAATCTCGCAAAACCCAAAAAAGCCCTTCGCATTTAACGGGTTGACAATTACGAATGTGTAATCTACCTTCAGGCTAACATTCCACTCCGTTGATGATTTGAACATGATCCTCTCGTATTAGTATACCTCACCAGGTAGATCCTTCGGTGATGAGGATGTACCCCGCTGTGTTGTGCTCGGTTGTGGTGCATGGTCTCGAGATTAAAAGAAAAAACGCCAATGAGGAACAAATCCGACGCACACGCACAAAAAAAAAATAAAATAATATTCTCAATAGAATCGGATTTATCACTCGGAGTAAAATGGGGAACCTCCAAAATATTTCCGTTTCCGTGCACGGTTGCCGAATTTAAAAACGTGTCAAAGTTCATTTAATATAACTCCGTTTACTGTCCCCAATTGAAGGTCGTTGTATTAACAACCGCCCCTCCTTCTTATCGAGTCATCATCGGTATTGGTTTAAGTCCATGGGATTTTTCTTGTGTGCGGTGGGTGATGATGATGGATCCCTGTGAAAATTTTCTTCGGAGGTAGCCGAGTGTTATCCGATTCAAGGAAAAGAAAAAAAAAATTGAGAAACCGGAAATGTAAATTTGCGCTAGTCACCTTTGTTATGTGTGTGCGATGGGAGCATTTGCCTGAACCTATTCCCCATTCCTATGTTAGTCTGACAGTGTCAGTGACATATAGTTGATAATTTCTCTCAATCGTAAACTACTAAGGTTGTTTGCGGGTGATAGAAGTGGTGCAAGCGGTGGTGCAAGCGGTGGTGGTGGTGGTGGTTGCTGCAATTATTTTTCTCCGAAGATTAAAATAAAAATAAAATATTTCCATTGTTATTTTCTCTCTTATTTTGTAGCCTTTCCATGCTTAATTAATAATAAATTTTTCTTTCCCATCTTCGTCTTCCATTTTCCATTTAACATTATTTATATCCGCCCTTTTTTTTACCTTTCTTTCTTTTTCAACTTACCCACCTTCCATTCCACTCCACATTTTACACATCATATGTCTTCACTCGACGACTACTCGATGTCCAAAGCCAACCTGACCATATCCGACAATATGACATCCACCTCCGAAGAACATAAACCTCATATACACAGCGACCGCGCCAGCGACGACAACGACAATGAAATCGACAATGACATTCCACAACCGTTCCAAGGACAAAAACAAACCACCCAGGAAGAGTACACCAGTAGTATCGATGACGATATCGCCGTTGCCCACCAACGAAACTCATTCGACGACGAGATTTCCGAATATGAAGCCGACACCCAACTTTCAAGACGATTATCGAGACGACTCACGGGTGCCGAAGAACTTCTTTCCGAGGCAAGAACCAATGACGAACCATTACCGCTGATGGGTGGTGGAAGGGCATATCCCCCATTATTGGGTGATAGGACGCCATATTCAGTTATGTTTGATGGTCCTGATGACCCCACGCATCCACATAATTATTCGACCTTGAAGAAGTTTTTGTTTTGTTGTAGTGTAGGTATGGCTGCGCTTTCAGTGTCGATGGGGTCGGCGATGTTTGCGGCGTCCACTCAAGAATTGATGCAAATATTTCATATTGGTGTTAGTGTTGCGGCATTGGGTACGTCGTTGTTTGTGTTTGGGTTTGCCAGTGGTCCGGTTCTTTATGGCCCGCTTTCGGAGTTGTTTGGGAGAAAGATGATTATGGTGATTTCTTGTTTTGGATACGTTTGTTTTTCATTTGCAGTTGCTACTGCAGAAAACCTCCAGACGATTATGATTTGTCGGTTTTTCGCCGGGTTTGTGGGTGCGGCACCCTTGGTTGTTGCCCCCGCAGTTATGACGGATTTATTCTCAGCTAAAGTCAGAGGTACTGCCGTTTCCATTTTTGCCATGATTTTATTTGGTGGTCCTATGATTGCACCTATTCTCGGTGCGTTTACTGTCAAGAACCCCGGATTAGGGTGGCGTTGGCCCTCATATTTCTGTGGTCTCGTTGGTGTGATTGCCCTCATTATGAATGTGTTCATCTTGGAAGAAACCCATCATCCAATAATCTTGGTGCGTAAAGCAGAAACTTTACGTAGAAGGACCGGGAATTGGGGGATTTATGCACCCCATGAAGAACTTAAATTATCGCTTAAAGAAATTGTCGAAAAGAATATTGCTAGACCTTTGAAGATGTTATTTTCAGAACCAATCATCTTCTTGGTTAGTTTGTATAACGCCTTCATCTATGGTATGCTTTACATGTTCCTTACTGCCGTCCCATTGATCTTTGCTGGTAGATATGGATTTTCTCAAGGTGTGAGTGAATTACCATATATTTCAATGTTGATTGGGGTTTTCACTGGTGGGTTGATCATCATATACTTTGAAAATAGATACAATATTGCCATGGCCAGGAATGGAGGTCGTCCAGTTGCAGAAGAAAGATTACCTCCCATGATGATTGGATCGCTTACATTTGTGGTTGGGATCTTTTGGTTGGGATGGACTGGTGATTATGCTGAAAAGATTCATTGGATTGTCCCCACCATTGGTGCTGCCTTTGTTGGTAATGGTTTAATGTTGATCTTTTTGCCATGTATGAATTACATCATTGATTGTTATTTGTTCTTGGCTGCTTCTGCATTGGCTGGTAATACATTCTTAAGATCTGCCTTTGGAGCAGCATTCCCATTATTCTCCCAACAAATGTTTGTCAATATGCAAATCAAATATGCTGCCACTATGATTGGATGTATTGGAATTGCCATGATTCCGGTACCATTCTTATTTTACAAATATGGGAAGATATTAAGACTGAAGTCAAAATATGCCTTGTAGAGAATAGATTAAATATATAGGACTAGATTATATATTCGGAATTACCATTGTTTAATAGAAATTGCATTACATAAAGAAACTCGGTAATCATGTCGCTTACTCCAGAGTACATCCGTTGGATGAAGCCAAACAAAAAAAAAAATTAACTACATCCTTTTCAGATCATCACCAAGTTGGTTGACTTCTTCATTAGCACAACCATACTCCCCCGGCAGGATGAGAATATCCATTAGACACTTCGCATCCACATCAGTGAGGTGTGCCAAACCCAAGAGTGCCAAGACAGTTACGAAAACCAAATATCTTGGACGACCATCGAACAATCTTTCAGCTGGGTTAGTTGGACTTGCCAATGTTGGGAAATCAACCTTCTTCCAAGCCCTCACCAGATCCAAACTCGGTAATCCGGCCAATTATCCATTTGCCACCATTCAACCTTCACAGGCATTAGCCAAAGTTCCCTCGGAGAAATTGGACCATTATCAAAAAATCTTTGGGTCTTCGAAACAAGTTGGGTCGAATTTGACAATTTGGGATATTGCTGGGTTGACTCGTCGTGCGTCCGAGGGAGAAGGGTTGGGAAATCAGTTTTTGAATGATATTAGACAAGTAGATGGGATTTTCCAAGTGGTGAGAGGGTTTTTGGATGATGAAATTACTCATATTGAAAACACGGTTGATCCCGTTCGGGATTTGCTGATTGTGAGTGATGAATTGATTCTTAAAGATTTGGAGATTATTGATAGTGAGATTGAAAAGTGTAAGAAACTCGAGAAACGTCCTGGGAATCATAAAGTCATGTTGGATATGATGTATGATGTTTTGAATAAATTGAGTGATCATTTATGGAATGGTCAAAAGGTGACAAACTTGGACATTAATGAGTTCTCCGATGATGAGATTACATTTATTAATACCTTGAATTTGTTGACAGCAAAGCCAACTGTTTATTTATTAAATGTTAACGAAGAAGATTATGCGGCAGGAAGCAACCAGTTTTTAAGCGGAGTTCAAGAATGGGTTAGTGAAAATAGTAAATCCGATCAAGTGATCCTTGTCAGTGCAAAACACGAAACTGTTTTGACTGAATTAGAAGGCGATGAATTAGCCACATACATTGAGACAATTGGTAAGGACTCAGCAATTGGTCCTGTGATTGAAGAAATGAGAAAAGTACTTCATTTAATTTCATTCTATACCTGTGGTGATATCGAAGCTAGGCAATGGACAATCAGAGAGGGAAGTACTGCTCCTGAAGCAGCGGGATTAATTCATACTGATTTGCAAAAGACATTTATTAATGCATTGACATATAAATGGGCGGATTTATGTACGTTGGATAAATTTGATGAAGCTAAATTGAAGTCGTCTGGGAAACAGTATAGATATGGTAAGGAATACGAAGTAGAAGATGGGGATATTTTGGTTATCAAAGCTGCTGGTGGTAAGACTAGATAGTGGTGCATTCTTGTATAGATATAGATGTAATTAAACTTGTAAATAGAGTATTGAATATAGAGGAGTTAAAAGGTGTCACCAATTTCATGGGGAACTTTTAACTAATCTTCGAGGAGTTCGACAGGACCATCAACAAAATCATCTATTCTTAGCTATCAAATTCCACCTCTTTGACATATGATGACTTGATGGCAAGACACATCAATCATAAGCAGAATACTCCTTATTACAGGGTGGTGTAAAGTGTATGACAAGTAGCAAAAAAAATTGGAAACAGCTTACATAAAGTTTGCAACATAAACTGTTGTGGCAAGTGAACATAGCAGTCTACTGTTGCATAGTTCGAAATTTAACCAAAGTTTTACCATCATTCTCATTGCAAGATAATACATTTGTTAATGGAATCTACAAGACTCATTCTTTATCAAGTAGCGATTGTTTAGAAGTTTCAGGGTGTATTACAATGAATCGAACCACATCTATGATTCCTAACAGATGGTTGGAGAGTAATTGTACTTGCCTCTCAAAAACCTACTATGGTAAGTATCTAGTGATTACATTCTCATTCAATCAAACATCAGTTTGGAAATGGAATTGGCTGCAAATTTCAAACGAAACCATGTGAAATTGTTGATGTCACGATGATTTCTAGCATCATAATATCCATTAAGTAAATTCCAATAAGAATGGGTGAGGCAATTGTTTTGATAGAGTCAGATTACAAGTTCCATTTCGGAGTCTGTTTGAAGAAAGAATTTAAGTTTGAACGTATCATCCTTTGTTTGTGGAGATAAACCAAACTAGGAAAATTTGTGTTGGTGGGGTGGTGGGT
>JAKUCC010000291.1:0-13008 GCA_030563365.1 Hemisphaericaspora xylanilytica | reverse complement strand
CAAATCGTATTCTATGGGGGACTGACGGAGGTGTCACCAGAAACGTTGATGAGCAAACCGAATCCGTTGAGATCATAAAGTCGGCAAATCCCCCAGTAAGTACTCTCCTAAGCTTTGCTTGTAATCGTTGTCGTGTCTTGTATCTTGTATCTACCATTTTATACCCCGATTTGTGTAGTAAAGCTATCTTAAACCAAAGTTCTTCGTAATTTGTCTCTTGTCCGTGTACTGTCAGATGGAGGAATCGAGCAGCTAAGTGGAAGCTTTGAACTTGAACAAGGTTGGTCAATAAAGAAAGTTTTGTTATATCAATATATGGTTCTTTATGCTTAATTGCTGATTCGTATCTTTGTCGCTCCTTTTTCAAGAATGTTAATAGCACTGGCAAATGAAACATGCTCATACCAAATTTAAGTGCAAGTATTTCAGTCAATTTGCATCGATCTTCGCATGGTTGGCATTGTAAGAAATCATTCTCAAATTCCTGATACTGTCGGTATAAGGATTTACTACATTCAAAAGGATCAGATACTGATCCTCGCTTGAATGTGTCAATCTTTGTCAAGTATGGTGCCATTGGTTTTGTCCAAAAATGATCATATATCCGCACCCAGAACCAGCCGACATCTCTGTGCAATGATTTTAGTATTTGATGTAAATTGAAGACATCTTTTATAGTGAGCTCTCCTAATTCTATTATACGAAGAATGATATCAATAGGGAGGGCATCGAGGAGCATTTCCTTTTAGATCATAAGCTCAATATCAAGTAATATACTACACAGTCTCTGGTTTTTGTTTGGGGAAGCGCAATATTTGATTATTTTTTGTTCGTCGTCTCATCAATGCTCATCAATCTTTTTCATTGGAATCTTCCACCTCGAATCAAGTCAACACCGGGATAGTCTATAAGATGGGTAAAAGAAAAGGCGGTTCTTCTGATGGAGGAAACAAGAAACGTTATAAGAAGGCTACCAATGTGTTATTAGATCCAAATACTTCTGGTATTTATGCGACTTGTAATCGAAATAAAGAAAAATCATGTCGTAATGAGTTAATGTTATATTTACAAGATAAAATTTACGAATTGTATAAACTAGATGAAGCTGATTCCAGTGATGATGACAATGAGAAAAAGGAAGAACTTTCGATTGAAGATAAACTCAAACAAGAACTTAGTGAAATGAAGGAATCCAAAAAAACCGACTTGTTAACTCCAATGGATATTGACTGTGAATGTTTAGTCTTTATCAAAACCAAAAAATCAATAGACCCAGAACAGATAGTGGAAGCTATATGTCAAGAAAGTTATGAATCAAACACCAAAAGGACAAGATATACCCAAAAGTTATCACCAGTCATGGACTCATGTAGTGCATCTCGAGAAGAGTTGCAGAATTTGGCTCGTCGAGTACTTGCCAGACATTTCCATCAAGAAACTGGACAAAAGCCAGTCAAATTTGCGATTCAAATATCGAAACGGAACTTCAACACCCTTAGTAAAGACCAAATGATTAAGGCAATTGCGGAATGTGTTGGGAATGATCATGGACATAAAGTTGATTTAAAGGATTATGAAAAGTTGATTCTTGTTGAATGTTTTAAAAACAACATTGGTATGAGTGTGGTTAATAATTATCAAAAATATAGCAAGTTTAATTTACAACAAATTTATGAAAAGGGAACTTGATATTACTTAGATAGTTTGTATATAAATTCACGAGGTTCCTTCCACGCTAACCAATCGGATTCATTATGAGGGATAAGATTCATATTGTATAATTTATAGACCCCAATCAACAAGTTCGCAAGTTGAAGTAGGACAAATGCTACCTTTGCCATTAGTATCTCATTGGCATTATTTTTATCTGATAGTTTGGAAAACATCTTGTTGGTGTCATTGAATATCGCCTTGATTGGGTTGATTAATAGCATGAATGTCATTGTAATTGAAATGATTTGTAAAGAATTACCCATCATATAACTCATGATCATATTCATAGGAATGGACTTAGCTGGTGAAATAGCATGTTCCCATATCTTTTTGGACTTTAGTTCGTCCAATGCCTCCTGAGTATGTTTCTTGTTGGTTAGAGATGGCGATGATTTTGTCGTGATTCCCTTCATGTCAAATCCTGGTGGTGGTTGAACCCCATCCTTTGGTCTATTGGCCACTTTTGGATTGATAATTTCTGAGTATTGTTGCTTAATTGACATTGAGTGTTTTGCTCTGTTACAATTTATACGGAGGTATCACTTGGGTGTGTGTCAAAAGGTGGTGAACAGAGAGAGAGAGTTAAAGGAGAGAGAAAAAATCAACAGTGAATGGGTGAAACCCAAATCAACCCCCAACGGCAACTCCAACAATTACAAACATTTAATAGGACTATTCTCCATTTTGCATATATACACAACCTAATTCAATGAACTCAACCCAGACATTCAGTAATAACCCATTGAACAAGATCATTGGTCTTTCCATTATCTTGTCAATGGGATTCTTGTTGGTGATATTGGCAGCTATATACGGTAATTGGTATCCAATAATAATTGGAATAATCTTCTTGATGGCCCATTTGCCAGTAGCTATAACAAAGGCAATTACCAGTTCATCAGACTATGAGTTCAATTTTGATCCTAATGCCAATAACGCCAATGTAGTCATTGAATTTGGTCAATTCTTATCGGCATTCTTCATTGTAAGTGGGATTTATTTGCCAATATTATTACACCATTCATTGATCCTAAATCAGTTTGCTATGATATTGACAATTGTTGGTGGCTGTTTGATTTATGGGACCGTGTATACCTTTAGTTCTTATTTTGATGGATCCGAAGAACAAGATGAATTGACCGATCTCGGGGGAGGGGTTATTTAGACATGATGGGCGGGAGAGATTGTTGATGAGATTAAAACGGGGGTTAGAGGTTTATATGAAGCAGGTTTATTCATAGACAAATGGTTTTTACTTGGTGGGTTGTGTATTAGTTAATTGAATTATGTTGTATAAGACGATGTGTGAGGGGAGCCAAGTGTACAAGAGTAGAACAGAACGAAGTTCTGGGGTGTAAGATAATAAATGCTTTTATAATGATAATTAGTATAATGAACAACTATTCGTTGAGATGTTGTGCATATGTAAATACTGGTGTGAATACTGATAGTACCTTGCCATAGTAAATAGACTGTCAAATAATGTGTAGTAATGGTGAGTGGGTGAGTGGGTGGGTGGGTGGCTGGAGTATGGTTTTCACCCGAAGAAAAAAAAAACAGTAAACCAACCCACCATCTACCTTCCTTTTATCTTCAACCGACCTTCAATACAATCATCAAATATCACATCACGAGCAATGCCACTGTCCACCACCTCGTCATCCGCTTCAAACGAGTACGCCAAAGCTCAGAGAGAAATAGTAGAGGAACATCAATTACAAGAGAAAATCACCAATGAAGAATTCAAGATTTGGAAGAAAACAGTTCCTCTTTTATACGACATCATCCACACTTACTCATTGGAAAGTCCATCGCTGGTATTTCAATGGATTCCTGGTTATAATTATATAAACCAAGAGTCTGTTCAAGTCAAATTCTTATACGCAACTAACTCAGTTGATAAAAGTCAAAACTACTTAAAGGTTGGTGCTGTCAATTTACCCAGCACATTAAGTCCAAATTATAAAGGAAGTGGACTCTCAGTACCTTTAGTAGATGATAGTGGCGATACAGGGGATTTCAAAACTTTACAGAGTTGGAAACAGCCATCGGAAATTAATAAACTCAAAGTGTCATCTGATGGGAAGTTTGCAGTTGGCTTTAACAGTGATGGAATAATTCGTGGTTATGACTTATCAAATAATGATATTATTGATTATAAATACCACAAGCAAGAAGGTTATGCGCTCGAATGGCAAAGCTCTACAAGTTTCTTATCTGGTGCGACCGATTCACAAATTGCCTTATGGAATATAGATAAACCAAGTACACCAATCCAACTATTCAAATCACACAGGGGAGCAGTGAATGATCTTGCTTCAATTCCAGGTCAATCACAAGCCCTCTTTGGATCTGTCAGCGATGATTCAACCACTCAGTTTCATGATATAAGAGTGGCAACCCAAGGAATTAACCCAGTTATAACATTCGAAAACTCCCACATTCAAAATGCTATTAGTTTCCATCCGGTAATTGATACCTTGTATGCCACTGGAGGTAAGGATAATGTGGTTAGTTTGTTTGATATCAGAAACTACAAGACCCCATTTAGAAAACTATTTGGTCATAATGGTACCATCACCAACATTAGTTGGGACCGTCAAAACCCCAAATTTTTGACATCTACCGCATTAGACAAGAGGTTAATCGTTTGGGATTTAAACAACCTAGAACATGATTTCACTTATCCTGGCGCGTCAGACGATTCTTCAAGCTCGAGACGGAGGCAACAACAACAACAGCAGCAAGTTGATCCATGTTTACGGTTTGTTCATGGTGGTCATACCCAAAGAATATCTGATTTTAAATCCCATCCAAATATAAAGAACTTATATGGAAGTGTAGGTGATGATAATTTATTGGAAGTATGGAAACCAAAGACATTGCCTGTAGAAGAACCGGAGGAAGATGAAGAAGAAGAGCAAGAACAAGAGGTGGAAGAACAACAACAGGAAAATGAGGAAAAGAGAGATACTGAGGTTGCAGACAAGCAAGATGTTGAAATGAAGGATGCAGTTAAACCAGACGAAAATAATGAAACCAAGTTGGTAGACTCAAAAGATGTGGAAATGAAGGATGTATAGAAATAGAATGGAATTTCCCCCAAATGCGAATATTTCCCAATTGGGAAATCCATCGGATTTATAATTTTTTATTATTTTTTATTTTTTTTTACAATTGTTGAGTTATAGAGTCAACGAAATCAATAAGTGTATTAATCTCCTTCTCGCTCTTTTGTCTATATGTATCAATACTAATCAACCAACGACAATATGACTATAGAAACTATCTGGAAGAAGATTGCTATAAAAGAAACCGAACTCAGTTTAAGCAAAGTATTACGTTGTGGACAAACATTTCGATGGAAGAACATCAACAACATATGGTCATTCTCGACGCACGACCGAATCATTCTCTTGCGACAAGATGAAGAATTCATTCATTATTCTCACATCATGCAAGAAGGGACTACCGGTTCTGATTCAGACACACTCGCCTTCATAAATGATTACTTCACGTTGTCTACAACTTTATCGGACCTATACACCCATTGGAATCTTCAACACCATAAGTTTTCATCCAAAACTAAAACCACCTCGACATCTCCATTTGATTTATTCCCCGGCATAAGGATATTACGACAAGACCCATGGGAATGTCTAATCTCCTTCATTTGTTCCTCCAATAATAACGTGAAACGAATCTCACAAATGTGTGATAAATTATGTACAAATTTCGGTCACTACATCAACACCCACCAATCCCACCCTTACTACTCGTTCCCAGGACCAGAACAACTCGCCGCACCTGATGTGGAGACAAAACTCCGTGAACTCGGATTCGGATATCGGGCCAAATACATCCACAAAACCGCTTGTCAATTCATGACCGATCCGAATATATCATTGGACAAACTCATCTCGCTCCGTGAAGAAGACCACCAAACGGCGCATGATTTCTTGCTTCAATTAACAGGAGTCGGACCCAAGGTGGCAGATTGTATTTGCTTAATGGCGTTGGATAAACATGATACCGTGCCTATTGATACTCATGTCTATCAAATTGCTGTGCGAGACTATAAATTCCGTGGGAAACGGGATTTGAAAAGTTTGAATAAAGTGATGTATGGCGAGATTAGAGAGCATTTTAAAGATATATTTGGAGAGTATGCTGGTTGGGCCCAGTCGGTGTTGTTTGCGGCTGATTTAGGTGATCTTAATAATGGAACCAATATAAAAACTGAAGAAAAAGATGTTAAAATAAATCTGAAGCATGAAGTAAAAGAAGAAGTATCTATCTCGGTAAAGCGGGTCAAGCGTTAAAAGACAATGGGTGTTATACTGAATGAGAGAGACTACGAGTTTCGATTGGCAATGATACTTCCAATTATAAATGTCCCCTCATTTCCAGAATTTCCCCGTGTTTGTGTAGGTTTTTACATATCTAGAACTTTAGATGCGACCTGGATTATAATGATTCAATTCTACCGCAATGATGTATGCTCTGCATTCTCTTGATCTAGCTACCTGACGCAACCTGCGAAATAACAGTACAACATTCGATTTGACAACCTAGGAAGTCAATTTCCGTATGACTTAGAAACTAGAGTATCGTTCATGAACAGTACTCTGGGATTCATTCTATACCTGTTTATTGCGTTAAAGGGTGCAACAAAGCAGAATATTGTTGCAACTCCAAAAATCCCAAAACATGTAACACATAATATTTCGCAACCATTGAGGTTAATGAACATATGAATTTCTTACTGCTTATCACTTATTGAATTTGATTTACCTCTTTAGCCCCAGCAACATTACACGCGGTACATCCCTTCGGTAAATCATTGAGGAAAACCATGTGTGTTCTAATTTTGCGGTTTTGCCAACACTTTTAACAAAAAGAACAACCAAAATTTTCCTAAAAATTACCAATGGAACTTTCAAATTTACTTGAAAGATTCCAAACAGATCATACTATCTTACCTTGGGTTATACTGCGACATTACAACATATATATGATCTTCTAAGCTGAAAAATCCCAAGTTTGGAAATCCTAAAAATTTTAAGCTCCAGAAGAGTTGGAGAAAATTTAGCTTCAACACTTTCAACAAATGGGCGTGTGGTCTAGTGGTATGATTCTCGCTTTGGGCGACGACTTGAAAACAAGTTGATTACTACAAGCATGCGAGAGGCCCTGGGTTCAATTCCCAGCTCGCCCCTTTCTTTTTTCTTCGGTAAACTGTCATCACTAACTGACAATAGAAGTTTTCATTTGAGTTACAATGTTGATATTGGGGTGCTGAAAGATGTACTCCACCATTCCGGGGATTTTTTTTGGTTTAGGTTGTGACGTTACACGTATCATCTCTAGTGAGTCCAATGTGATTCAAAGACCGTAGACCATTAGATCGGTCGATGATGAGATGGAATTGGTTAGATCACTTTCCAAGTAATTCTGTGTCACAATTCAATCGAAATGACTGATGTCGCATCCAAATTGCAGTCATTTGAGAATAAAAAGGACCACTTCTTGTTATGCAACAAACGTTTCAGGCAACCTGATAGATTTTGGCGTTGCAGATGGAATTTGTGCGAGGTCTTATCATTACGAGCTTAAAATGAATCGTCTTGGATGTACTTGAAGCATGGTACTTCCCTGTTCAGTGATTCAACCATATTTGTTCTGAGGTTTACGCTTACGCTGTGTAAAATGCGTCATCAAGGGAGCTGATTTTTCGGTTCTTGGGTCGTGCAACAAATCAATTATTCTTTTTTTCAGGTTTGCAATTTTGCACCTCACAATCTTGTTTTTTTTTTTTGAAAAATTTTTCAGTTCCATAAAAACAAAAACCTCATCTGAAAATCCTTTCCCTTTCTTTTTCTCTTTCTCCTCCAAGCACATCAACAAGTATCCAAAGATGCCTTTCCAAAAAGTTCTCAAGACCTCTGCTTACCACTCCAGATTCCAAACTCCTTTCCGTAGAAGACAAGAAGGTAAGACCGACTACTACCAAAGAAAGAGATTGGTCACCCAACACAAGGCTAAGTACAACACTCCAAAGTACAGATTAGTCGTTAGATTCACCAACAAGGATATCATTGCCCAAATTGTTTCCGCTCAAATTACCGGTGATATCGTTTTGACCTCTGCTTACGCTCATGAATTACCAAGATACGGTATCAAGCACGGTTTAACCAACTGGTCCGCTGCTTACGCTGTTGGTTTATTGGTTGCCAGAAGAGCTTTACAAAAGTTAGGTTTGGATGAAACTTACAAGGGTGTCGAAGAAGTCGAAGGTGAATTCGAATTAACCGAAGCTGTTGAAGATGGTCCAAGACCATTCAAGGTTTTCCTTGACATCGGTTTACAAAGAACCACCACTGGTGCCAGAGTCTTTGGTGTCTTAAAGGGTGCTTCTGACGGTGGTTTGTACGTTCCACACTCTCCAAACAGATTCCCAGGTTGGGATATCGAAGCTGAAGAATTGGATGCTGAATTATTAAGAAAGTACATCTTCGGTGGTCATGTTGCTGAATACATGGAAGAATTAATGGATGACGATGAAGAAAAGTACAGAACTTTATTCAAGTCTTACATTGCTGATGAAATCGAAGCTGATGACGTTGAAGGTATCTACGAAGAAGCTCACGCTGCTATCAGAGCTGACCCAGCCTTCAAGCCAGCTGAAAGAAAGTTCACCAAGGAACAATACGCTGCTAACTCCAAGAAGTACAGACAAGTTAAGTTGACCAAGGCTGAAAGACAAGCCAAGATTGACAAGAAGATTGCTGAATTCCAAGCTTCTAACTAAATGTATTAGTCTCTTGATTAGTATTTCTTGCTAGTTTAGTCATTTGTATAAGTATATTCAACTTTTTGTTTTAATAAATGGAAGAGTTACTTGTATTTTAATAATTATAAACCTAAATCAGTGTATTTACCTCTTTGAGCGTTATTTAATAGTTTATCATAAACTTCATCAATCATTGGATCAACATTTTGTTTCGTTTGGGTAGACGAATTTTCATTTGAACTACCATCCTCATCCTCACTCTGACACTCTTGCTTGTTGACATTGGGAATCAATTTATCAATGGATATTCTATTATCATTTATTTTTTCAATCAAGTCTGTGACATCCTTAATACCTTGAGCATGAATAATCGCATCTCTCAACTCAGGGCCAGAAGGTAATGCATTTAAAATTGGTAAATCACGTTTTGGCTCTTCTCGATTTCTCAGTTGCATAAACACCCCCAATCTATGGAAATCACCTTCCTCCATTTCTTGTTGTTTTGCATGCAATGATGTCTGTGAAGAAGTTCTAATTAATACAGGACGCCCAGTAAGTTTATCAACAGGAATTGATGTACCACTTTCGGAACTTTCGGTGACAACTTGATGAGGAAGCAAAGTTTGATCAACAGTTGCAGAAGATGCAAAATATGAATCCTGAGTATCATTGAGTGCTATTGTGTTATGTGGAGATAAAATTGGCCCTGCCGTTAATAATTCCTTTGAACTTTCATGCAAATTCAGTTCGTCAACATGAATGCTTGGAATTCTAAACATTGGTGGTGCAGATTGGTTACTCTCTTCTATAATTTGATCTCTCGAGGTTGTTGGGGTCAATTTTGAATAATCATGTTCCTCAAACATATGAACCAACTTTTCCAAGCATGCATCCAATAAACAGAACCTAACCAAATTCTCTTTCCCATCAAATGACAAATCTCCTTTATTTCGCTTTTGAAATAACGCATCAATAGTAGAATGGATATCCATTCTAATAGCTCGCGTTCTTTCAATGATCGTTTTGGCAATAATTTGCTGAATCTTTCTGTCTTCCTTCTGCAACGAGTCGGATTCGGTCAATAATTTCTCGGCAGTTTCCATTAGTAATGAACCATCAAACATGATTTCTTCTTCATTCTCTGGTCCTGCCTCACTCATATACTCAGGTTTCAAAGATACATCCATATTTCTCATTAGATAAAATGCAATTCTCTGTGACAATTCATCTGGGACCAAATCATAATCCAAATCTAATGCAAACAACGTGTGAGACGATTTAACCGCAGAATATAAAGTGAAACATGCCGCATGTGTAAGATTTCTATTGCCTAGCAAAGATACATGCACAACCTTTGACATTTGGGGTAGAATTGTTGCAATCGAGCCAATAGCTTTAGACGATAAGTCATTCAAATCAAAATGAATTCTTCTTAAACTTGGGAAACGTGGTAAATATTTGGTTAAACTTGTTATGATCCCCGGGAACAATGTTGGCAAAGAACTTAAATCCAAAAACCGTAATGATTTCACATTTATTAATGAGTGAAGCAACTCGGCCGTTTCTTCAATGTTGGATAACTGCGTACCATTAAGTGAAAAGAATACCAAATCATCAACCCCTTGATTAAATGCTCGAATAAAAGGTTGTAATTGTCCATGACTTAAATCGTTTGATGCGACATCAACTCCGACACATTTTGAGTTCTTATCTGTTAACCACCCAGCGACTATTTCTGCCTTCTTCACATTAAGATCAACTCCGGCGATCCCTAATCTATATGTCGACTTTTTCACAACCTTATTTATTAAGTTTTCAAACACATCATCAGTTAACTTACACCCGTTAATTACCAACTCTTCAACACCACCTCTTAGCTCGACTGCTGCAATGAACAAATCCCAATCCATATTTCCACGAATGCATGAATCCTTTGTGTCTGGTTTGATTCTCTGTTGTGAAATATCCAACTTTTTAACTGTCTTGTTCATCGCTAAGAACTTGCATAATGTTCTCCATCCAGCTTCATCAATTGCAACATTTCTAAGTGATAACTTCTCCAAAGCCTTGTTGTGACACAAAGAACTTAAGAAATGCTGCAACATTTCTGTCGTCATGGTGACATTGTCAAATATAACAGTGTTGATTGGTGTTATGGCAATAAAATCAGAAAATGACAATACATCAATTAAGGTAGGCTTTGGATTCAACATCTTCAAAACTTGAAGTGGTGAAGTCTTATTCTTCAATTGCTTTAGAGTAGCCGGTATTGGTAAAATTTCACGCAAATGACAACATCGAGTATATACTGCTTCCAAAGAAAGCTCTCCCTTTGAATCTTGAACCGATTCTGGACTTGATTCTTTAAAATGCTGTTCGTGTACATGTAATGGCAGGTCAATTGCTCCGTCCTGTGCGAATCTCTTGCTTGATTTCGTGTAAATATCGATGTCAGAATCCCTGTCACTCTCTGGTGCAGTATCAATTTCTCTAATTATTCCAAACTTCAGAGGCTTGAATGAGGCAACTTCTGATGCAATCTTCATCGCTTGGGTATGTGCTTCCATTGCATGCTTACTGGATTCTGCCAATGCCCTTTTCTGAGCTTCAACTGCCATTGCTATTTCCCTTTCTGTATATTGGATCTGCTGTTGTTGTCCCTTTGAAGATGTTTCTTTATCATTTATCGATATGCCTAGACACAATCTCGGTATTGGGGCAGTTATATCTTGAGGGATTAGCACGTTGCCTCGTCTTGGCTTTCTTGACGGGATCTGTTGTTGAGGGTCACATTCTAATTGGTCAATTGCAAAATTAACCCTTGTCAACTTGACTCCTTCCAATTGCTTAATCGAGATCTTTTGTCTATTTGGATTCTTATTGAGTGTTACTCGCTGTGCAATCACTGGGGAAGACGTTGACAGCATAGTGCTAGCTGTGGATGATTTTCTTCTAAAGAAACGAAAACCTTCAGCGGTTGTTGAAGAATTCGCCACTGGTAATTCCTTATTAACATAGGATTCTTTAAATAACGATGAATTCTTCAGAGTCGTTGAATTACTTCTTTTGCTTGATATTCCAATCTCAGCCGGTGGTCTATTTACAACGGATGCTAAATCTCCTTGGGATTTTGGCGTTCCTTCTCCAAGCATGTTTGGGTTTAATTTTTGCGGCTGCTGGGGAGATCCTTTCGAATCTTGTTTTGTTGACGTTCCAGGACCTTTAAACTTTGATGATATGGAGCTGAATAAACCCTTCCGCCCGCTGTTAGACCGCGACACACCTGCGGATGATGCTTGTGTGGTCGTTGCTGACGTAGCTGTTGTCGAAGGTGAGCGGCCACTTCGAGCTCTCATTAGTAAATCATGATCATTATAAACTAGGTCGCTAGTCAATGACGGAGTAATGAAATTAAAACTACTATTCCTTCGCTTTTCTGATTGTTTTGATGCGCCCGTGGATTGTTCATTCATGGCAGAGCCTGATAACGATCTAATGCGGTTGCCTTTCTTCAGTTTGTCAAGTTTTGATGAAACTGGTTTCGAACTATTATCTGGAGTTGTTGATGATGCAGGCTTCATTACAGGACCATTTGTCTCCGATTTGGTTCTCTTTTCAGCTGATTTCGTAGTTTCTATGCTGGTTTGGGTATTTGCCGGCGGTGATGCCTGGTTTAAACTTGTTGATTTTTGGCCATTTGCCTCTCCATCTTTCTTTGACTCCATTGGCTTATCAGACTTGATTGTTGCGGAATTCATTTTCTTGATTAATTTCTTAGATTGGCCTCTGAATAGCCAATCGACATCCATATTTGTCACCCCAGTGTCAATACCATCACCTGAAGGTATTGAATGCTTATTCAATAATTTGGCATTTTCATTTATCTCCATAATCATTTCTTTGGTTCTGGATGGTGGTGAATCTGGCATTCTAACCTGTTGAATCCTTGTCAGATTTGAGCTTGTTTATTATATATGGATATGAATTTTATATGATTGAATTGATTATAAGTAGAATGTGTTATGTTTCAGGGTACCACCAATTGCCGTTAAAAAAAAAAAGACATGAATTTACGGGACAGTTATCAATCTCCAGAATAAAAATAGAATTGGAGGAGGGGAATCTCTCTATGCGGAAATAAGATCCGATAATTGAAATGCTTGCTACTTTATTTGCAATGATTATATGGACAGTGGTATATTGACCAAGGTGTATAAATAAGGGCAATCAACTAATAAATGGAAACTTGTGGGTATAAGACTGAATTCCGTATAGTGGGTTGTGGGTATGTGCTTTTTTTTTTTTTTTCGGAGTAGAGATCTCATTCTTTCTGTTTGGCTGGGGGAAGGAACAAAGACGATGGTTGTTGGTAAAATGCGTTCCATCGGCTTATTGCAAATAATTTTCAAGGTATATCCGTTTGGCGTACAAAAGGCAAAAAGTATCCATGGAAATTGAAACTGTTTGTAAACAGCTTTGGTGGTTTCAAGATGATGAACATT